>JAZGTJ010004540.1:9892-30516 GCA_036877575.1 Botia almorhae
ATGTTTCAACCAGAGATGGCGGTAGAGAGGCAAAAGTTACAGATTGCAGCTTTAAATTGAGCGATGGCATGACTCTTTTCGATACAATGAAAGTTTTTGGGGCAACTGGCCCTGTAAAGAGCAAGTCTGTTTTTCTGTTGCAGTACATTAACAAATTTGGCACAAATCAGCAGCAAGAAAACATGGACTTGAACCCTTGTCTCGCGCAAGAACCACAGATCAAAATGTCACACAATGGCACCAACTCAAACCACAAAATCACCATGACAATGTAAACAGTGACGTCACTTCAGTGAAGAATCAATATCGCAAACAGGAACCTTGTCCATTTCATCCAGATAGCAGTCGATCACATCACGCGGTTCTCCTGCGACTCGCGTCGCTCTGTGCTCATCTACAATGCCTGATACATACGTTTGAACTGTATTGTAATCCCTGAGAGCCTTCTGGAATGGCAAAGGGAGATTTCTCAACAATGGCATTGTGTCATACACCTGCAGGAAGGGAAGAGCAGTCAACTTCCGATAATATATATACAGAATTTGGAAATGTTTGACGTCCTTATAACCAAGCCATAACATTAACATAAGTTCCTAAAACGTTTCCATAATGTTCCTAGAACATTTTAAATGATTTTGTTACTTGTTAATTGTTAGCTGGGTATTAACGTTTATCACTATCTGCTCTTTCGTGAGGTTATAAACAAATCGATGTAAGAATTTTACAGAGATAAATACGCACCATGCCCCACGGTCCATTAGCGATCTTGGAGTTGTCCGTCATCATCTTTATCATGGTCTGGAAAAACTCGTCTTCATACTCGTACCGAGAACCAAACAGGATTGAGCAGATGATGTCACAGGAAGCGTTGTGGAACAGAGTCTGAGGGTCAATAGATTTTCCTGACCACAGACAACAGTAGTAGAAATTAAAGTATTATTTACATTTTGGTGGACATTGATATTTGATACCTATTAACGCTTCACCTGCGTTGACCTCAAGGTAAGCGCTGACGTGAGACGTCTCCTCTAGAATCCTTTCCTCCATCGAACGCTTTCCCAGACCCAAATTCTTCAAGGTCGTCAGAGCGAAGCGACGATGTTCTCGCCAACTAGAACCATAATCTGCCATGATGACGCCTGAAAAGACACGTTTCACCGTAAACGTCGATTCGGCCTGAAAACAAAGTTCTCAACGTTCTGCTTCTTGCGTTCCACAAAATATATAGATTTATAACATAAGGGTGAGCAAATGAAGCAAATTCACATGTTTGAGTGTTTGCACTGACAGTTGGCACTGTGTTTTTTGAACTTTGCCTTTTCCGTGTGTGAGGTGGCTGAGTAGGAGCCCTTGTGGTCTACCGGCGAAGTCCAACCCTTTGGTGACCAGAGCTTCCTTCATTGCTTCTGAGCCGCTCAGTATCACAGCTGGCCTCCCTCCGAAGTATAGACTGAAAACTCTTCCATACTTCTTAGATAACTGCCCAGATATGTGAGACGTGCATTTCAACGTTTTTATATACGTGCAATTACATTTATATAGACGTATAGATGTTTCAGAAACTGTATATTCTATCATTTGTGCAATACACACATTCAGGAATAACAAATATCTAACCTAACGACATTTTAAAGAATCACGCACAGTATTTTTCAGAACACGGACTGTATTAATAACCGCAAATGAAGCCTAGCTGAACATTATGCTTAACATGCAGAGCGTTTGTGAATATATAATATCATGTAGAGGTAAACTCACTCTTTTAAGATCCGGCATGGGATTTTCCAGATTAAGCTGTAGCAGGTTCCCAAATATGGGAAGGGGTTGTGGTCCAGGTGGAAATGTTTTGGGCCGACGGGTTCTGATAAGGAAGAACAGCAGAGAAATGCATATCCACAGCAGAACCACAGAGCCCAGCATGTTTACTGTCGCTCCACTGCAACCTGTTCATATCGATTAGAAACGTTACATTTGTATGATCATGTGACACGGCATTTGGATGAGGTCATTGGTGGCTTGGAAGTATCTGCACGGAGGCTTATGATACTTAACGGATCTCAGCTGTGAATTTTTAAGTATCAACATTATATACAGATGAGACATAATCATTTTAGTTGTAAGAACATTTCCCTAACGTTAGTTATATGAATGTTCACAACGTCCAGCTTTTTATTATGTATTAATGATATTGTTTGGTTATAAAGACGTTATTCAAGAAACATTTTAAATCTGACATTTTTAAAACGTTTCTACTACTTACAAATAACGTTTTTGATAATATCTATATATATATATATATAATATGATAATAATATATATTATTAAAAAAACTTTGAGAGAACCTTTAGAGAACATTTGCCAACATTTTGAGAGTGTTTCCTGTTATATATATAATCTATAATATAATAATATATAGTATAATCTATAATGTTATAACTCTTTTAATTGGTTTCAAAGTTTCAAAAAGAGGATTTAAAAATTATTTTATGCTCTTTTGTGTTTTTTGATGTTCTTTCCATTTTCCTGTAAATCGCTTTAAGACAATATGTATCGTGAAAAGCGCAACGCAAATAAATACAATTTGAATTGATGTTTATTTGACAAACGTGGAACATTTGTTATGGATGTTATGATCGAAAACAAGATAATCACAAATATATTTCACATTTGTTGTAGACAGATTTCATGTGTGTTTGTTTGTTCTGTAATGATTAGCCAGTAAAACGATTTGACCGTATTTGACCTTTAAGAATGACAAATTAAAAATTCTTCCAAATGAACAGAAGTTCAGAAAGATTTATTATTGGCTATGAAGTCATAAACCACAGTAAACGACTTATGAACACAATTCATAAACACACGGCAGTTCTTATGAGCTACTCAGAGAAGTTATAATAATTCGTTCTGTTAGGAGTTTTTTTTCATACCATTTTGTGCTTTAAATGATGACATCAGGGGTTAGAGTGTCATTTGGTATTATGATTTGAGTGGCTCTCTGAGTGTAATGTGCATTCTGTAGGGTCTGGGTGTTTGTGTGACCCCAAACACAGGGGTGTAGTCGGGCTCGCCGGCATCTTCAGGCCAGATAAACTGGAACCGGCGCAGCAGAGTGACCAAGATCAGGAATAGCTCCATACGAGCGAGACCCTCACCAAGACACACGCGAGGCCCTGTACACAACACACACACACAGGGTTACTTGTCATGGAACAGGAAGTAAAAAACATATTTTTTTTAAACAGATACCTGTTGAAAAAGGAATAAAGGCTTCAGGCTTCTCAAACTGGCCCTGATCGTTCAGGAAGTTGCCCGGATTAAACTCATGCGGAAACTTCCACTGACCTTCCTCGCTAAGCACGGAACTAAGATTGGGAATAACGAGAGTTCCCTAAAAGAAAATCAGTCACATAGCAACACAATTCTTAAATTGTTAGTGGAACGTTATAAAACAACATTAACGCAACGTCTAAAAAACGGATGTTTTGAACATCCCTAGAACATTCAAAAAACATTTTCAATGTTTTTATTACTTAATGGAAACGTTAGGGAAATGTTCTCAGCACCTAAAAATGTTAGCTGGGGTATGAAAGGTTGCTCACCTTTGGGATGCTGTAACCCATCAGCTGCGTGTCTTTGGTGGTGCAGTGAAACACACTCAGTGGGACTGTGTTAGCAACACGCTGAACCTCGTGAATCACAGCCTGTGTGTAGGGCATGTTGTGTCTGTCCTCAAACGACGCGTGTTCTTTACCCTCCAGAACCTCATCAATCTCCTGCTGACATCTCGCTGGAGAGAGAAGACAAAACAAACGGCCTTCTGTTCCTGCCCTCACATTTTCGTCTGCTACTTCTCTATTGTCTTTGGTTTAACCTGAAGTAAAATCATCACAATGACTCGAACTGAATACAGACCCTGAACATGTGGGTGATTCATGAGGTAGAGGAACGCAGTGAGGAGGGTGTTGGACGTGGTGTCGGTTCCGGCAAAATGCAAATCCACAACGTACATGATGAGTCGGGATTCTGCAAAACTGGACCCATCGTTTCCTCTCTGGAGAACACAAGTTATAATTCAGTTTGACAGGTTTGAGCTGTCAGGCACGCTAGAATCTCTTGCAACATGTGATGATCTGTGTTATCCCAGAAGGACCCGAGACTTAACATTTTTTTGAATAACGCTCTTTTAACGTTCCAATTTTTAGATTTTGAACGTTCCAAAATGAGATTTTTAATGTTTCTGTTGCTTAATGGAAACGTTAGTGAAATGTTCTTGCAACCTAAAATTGTCAGCTGAGTCGCACCTTATCAAGTTCATCCAGGTAACAGTCGATGAAGTCTCTCGGCTCTCCTGGGACTCTTGTGGATTTGTGCTCCTCGATTAGGGTTAAAGTCATGCTTTTAATCTTCCCTATAACATCAAATGCCTTTCTGAACGGCAGAGGCATGTTTCTCAATACTGGAACTGTGTCATATATCTGTCAGGAACAGAGAGTCTGTGTGATTTTATACAATCTTTCAGAATGATTATAAATGACAACAACGTCTCTTATGACATTATTTCTCAAATATGAATATTAAGAGTTTTTTTCTATTTTATTTAGCAATGGCATATGTACCCAGCTATCAGGGAACGTTCTCAGAACGTTGTCTAAAAGTTATATCAACGTTCTTCTATCAACGTTTCCAAAAACGTTCTTGCAGTAACGCTAGTATAACCTTTTTAACGTTATGCGTCATATTTATCAAAAACGTCATTCTTAAGTTGTTAGTGGGACGTTTTGAAAACGTTATGGTCTTATAATCAAGCAATAATGTTAACTTTTTGATACTTAATGGAAATGTTTGGGAAACGTTCTTACAACCTAAAAGTGTTCGCTGGGTGACTGTTTTTGGACACAGATGTGTCTGTCTCAGATCATCTTGTATCTCACCATGTTCCAGGGTCCATTGACGAGCTTCGAGATCTCGGAAGCGAGCTGAACGTAGCGCGCGAGGAATCGATCGCTGTAATCGAACCGCGATCGGAACAGCACCAGACTGATCACGTTGGACGCCGCGTTGTGAAACAAAGTCTGAGGATTCACGGTTCCTCCTGTCCAAAATATATCCGCTTCAAAACATCACGACAGCTGCTATTGTGTCAATTACGTCCATTGTAAGATGTTATTAAATGAAATTATTGTTCATGTAAGCTACAGTCACAAAATAGAATCGCTGTTGTCGTTTCTTGGCTAATATTAAAATGCAAATAATAAACAATACCGATTCTTTTATTAAAGTAAGCAACAATATGTGAGATCTCTCCCAGGATTCGCTCCTCCATGCAGCGCTTCCCCAAGCCGAAGTTTCTCAGCATTGTGAGCGCAAAGCGCCGGTGCTCCTTCCACGCAGAGCCGTAGTCCGCCAAAATAACGCCTGTAACACAACATATATTTAAAACCATCGTGCTTATATTCAGCCAGAAAATCTGCCCTTCAGAATTACATTTGTTTATTACATCTGTTTATTACATACATTTGCATATTAAAGCTGCGATCCGTAACTTTTGGGGTTAAAAATAAGCAAAAATTGGTTGTTGAGCAAATGTATAAGGAATCGGTATTGAAAACGGAGTCATTTACAATGGTAAGTGTATAATAATGATTTAGGATTTGAGACGTCGAAATACGTAATGAAACGTATGTAAAGTAACCTGCAGTTTTATGTTTCAAACAGAGATGGCGGTAGAGAGGCGCAAGTCGGAGATTTAAGGACAGTGAATGGTTCATTTGAAAGGTATACACAAACTTATTACGCTTTAATACTCCAATCTAATATCTACAATAGCTGTAATGCTTTGCAGAACTTACCTTTATTTTCCGTCATATGATTGGTCATGAAGTCTTGTGGTCGTCCTGCGAAGTCTACGGCCTTAGTTACCAGAGCTTCCATAATCACCTCAAAACCATTAAGAACCACAGCTGGTCTGGATCCCCAAAACAAACCATAAACCTTCCCATAACGTTCTGCAAACTGAAGTAATTGCAATAATTGATATATGTTTAAATTCTTGCAACGTTGCCAAAATGTGCACCAAAAACTGATACAATACTCTGTTAAAATCCTTCAAAGGATTGGCGATGTTCAGGTGAAGCAGATTTCCAAATATGGGGAGAGGCTGAGGTCCAGGCGGGAAGTTCTTGGGCCTCTGGACCCGAATAAAGAGGAATATGAGGACAATGCACAGCCACACCAGAACCAAAGAGCCGAGCATGCTGACTGATGCCACAGTTTTTTTGATGCAGTACATATAGCTTTGTGTACTCAAATCCACCAATAAAACAGACTATGCGTGTCGTCTGTCTGCACACATCTCGTAATCTATACAGATATGGTCACATGCCAAGAGCGATAACGTGTCCTCTGTCAGACAAACACGGGTTATGATATTGTTTATGTTGGATCAAAACTGGTTGAATATATTTTTACCCGATTTTACCTCACGCACACTGAACCATTCCATGCAGCAATTATTGCTAATAAACGCAATAATAAATGCAGATGTTGCAATACTGACAGGACTGTATTTTTATTCTGTTTGAGTCTGTTATATGAGCTGTTGTGTTTAAAATACCATCACAGCTAATCCAGCTCATCCAGATAGCAGCTGATGAAGTACCTCAGCTCTACTGGGACTCCAGCCTTCTTGTGCTCATCAAATTTAAAGCCGCCTGGCGGCATTTATTAAAGACTTCTTAAAGGTCAAAGGCAGAATCGTCAGCATATGAAATTAATCATATATTTGCAGGTAAAACATTTATTTATGTGGAATTTACAATATGCCTCCCAATGGTCCATTGACCGTGGTTTTGTTCTCTTTAAATGGGTGTATTAAACTCTTGGGGAATTAATTGTCATGCGCATTGTCATAATTAATATTTGATGCAGCATTGTGGAACGTGGTCTGAAGATCAGTGGAGCTTCTTGAAAGACACAATAAAGACTGATCTGATTGTCCACTTTTTTAAAGTTTGTTTGGATGCTGAGATACAGTGTGTGGTCAAAACATTGGTTTGGTAACAACATGATTTATTAATTACGAATACTCTCGTCCAGTTTGTAAATAATGTGAGAAACGTCTTCCAGAATTCTTTTCTTCGTGGATCGTTTTCCTGGACCAAAGTTCTTGAGGGTCACGAGGGCAATGCGTCTGGGTTGTGAGCAAATAACCTCAAGATACTTATTAACTTTAGTCTGTACAGAGGTACACAAGAGTAAGGGGGCATTTATCTAGCAGCTGACTGTAACTGCTGCAGTTCTTTGTTCCTTCTTTGTCAAGATTTATCTTCACCTTTATGATTGTCACCATAGCCGTCCAGCAATCTCCTTCTTTATAACCTCAAAACCTTTAAGCACTACTGTAGATCTTTCCTGTAGACCTCTCAAGACTTTCAATGGCTTGACACTGTTCAACCGGAGCACACTTCCAAATAATGGGATTGAAGGAGATCCAGGAGGGAAGTTCTTAGGTCTTGGAAATTCGGATAAAAAGGATAAGGATCAAGTTTACTGATGTTACACTGTTAACTGTTTTACACTCAGATACTCTTGCACCCAGCACACTCTCAGAGCATGTTTACTTAAAGATATGCACAAAGAATAATCACCACTTCAGGATAGGAGCGACTTGAATTGAGCATCTTTACTTTAATGCACACTGTGTAGGCCTAAATATCTTACTGACTTTTTAATTCTGTGTATTTATTGTAATTCACGTGGTAGACTCGGTGTACAGCGTATGCTAATGAGGAACATAGCTATCAGTTTAACAATATACATAGGAAATAAAGCCAAAAAGTCATGAACTGTGCAAGGGTCCAAGATTGCAAATAAAAGGGTGTCGCCCCCTGCAGGTCGCCGGACAGAACGCAGCCATCTTTCTTTTTGTCAGGGCATCCCATGATGCACCGCGCCTTCAACGGCTTCAGTCATTCAAGCAGCTCGGCTCTGGTGTTGTGAGAGCGTCCGAGCGGTTAGGCCATCTGGGTTCGGGTTTACCTGCGTCCTGAACCGGACCGGTCCCTGATCGGAGGGTTTCTATCCGGGCGCTTCGAGACGAACTCTCCCGTCCATGTTTCCGGAATCCCCGGTCGTTGACGGGAAGCGAGCGTTTGAGCGGCAGAACCGGTGCTGTCAGCGGAGATAGTGGAAATACTATCGCGTGAATCCGCCGATATTCTAACCGCACACACAATCCACCGACCGCAAATTCATCCGGGATACATTCAAAGCGACCTCATGGACTTGGAGACCGGAAGGAGCGAACTGGGGGCGATGGGAGACCCGCTCCAGCCGCAGACCCCCAGTCGCCACGAGAAAAGTCTAGGTCTGCTCACTACCAAATTTGTGACTTTGCTGCAGGAAGCGAAGGACGGGGTGCTGGACCTGAAAGCTGTAAGCACGAGATCTGCACGTGCACTATCATCTTCATCATCATCATCACCACCATCATCACTTTCACTATGGCTCGTGCGCGAGACACGGCGCCTGTTGCAAACGCGGGTTATTTGCACGCAAACAGACGCAAAACGGGCCAGAAAAGTTGCGTGTCTTTGACACGGGAGAGAGAGGCTGCGTGCACGACCCCTGTTTCAGCTCCCCCCTATAACCCCACGGGTTCGAGCACACCGTTTCCTCGCGTAAAGCCGGCCAACAGGTTGCTCGCGTAGTTTGCCATGTCAACACAGTTGGCAGGGTAAAACATCTCGTGTGTGTTTCGTTGTTTTTGAAACCCACGAGGTTTCGGTGCTGGTGTGCGAGTGCAAACTCACACAAAAGCCCAAAACAAGCACGTGCTCGCGAGTTAGGCCAGACCTAAACATAAAATAAGGTCTGCCGTCTTATTCGTCTCGTCTCTTGAGTTTAAACTTTATATGACGCTCAGAAAACGCACACAAGACGCATTTGATGATTTAAAGTCGTAGTTGATGTATCAAGTCGAACCAGCAAACCTGACAGTACATTGCAATCTTTCAGAAAGTGGAATACGCAGCTGTAATTTCGTTGCATAAAGTTGCGTGTCAGCTTTTCTGGTTGTTTTTCTTGTTTGTTTCACGTTTGGTGTGACAGCTGTAGTGTGGAAGCAGGATCTGTTGTGTAGTTACTGTAGTTATATGATGATGGCAGGGTGAGAGGAATCGGTGACTGATCTCTGCTGTTGGATGTTTTAAGGCTGCAGATACTCTGGCTGTGAGGCAGAAACGACGCATCTATGACATCACCAATGTTTTGGAGGGCATCGGACTTATTGAGAAGAAGTCCAAAAACAGCATCCAGTGGAAGTAAGGCGCACATGTTGATTATGCACGATTCTCTTTATGGTTTGCGTTATAAAATGCATTATATGAACAACTTGAGGATTTTTGCATCGGTTATAAGCTCAATTGTTCGTGTTAAATTATATAATGCCGATGTTGATTACTGTAAATCAGTGTTACTGGTCTGGAGTGCATATTGAAGGACAAAAATGACAGTCACCTGCATGTGTTAGTGTGTCGCATGACCCATATTTCAAAGTTATTGGGTTTCCGACACAAGTAGCAATGAGGCAGTTAAGCTTTATTTGTTTATTTAAAAAAAACTTAACTAGTTAACCTAACCTTAACTAAAAATGCAACTGCAGTGTTTTTGAGACTTCAGTTTACAATGAATGTGTGTGTGTGTGTGTGTGTGTGTCAGGGGTGTTGGTCCAGGTTGCAACACACGTGAAATTGCCGACAAGCTGATCGACCTCAAACTGGAACTGGAAGACCTCGACCGGAGGGAACATGAACTGGACCAGCAGAGAGTTTGGGTTCAACAGAGCATCAAAAATGTGACGGACGACTCGCTGAACAGCCCATATCCTTTCAGTTCTGACTTTTGAGTGTTTTTGGTAATTATAACAACATACGGAACCACCGTATACGGACCAGAATCTAGATCTAGAACCGCTCTAGATTCTGTGCTGATGTTAAGTTCTTGAATTGGGGCTTTGTTTGTTCTTAACCCGACACACTCTGGCGTTTGTAACCCATCAAGATCTCTGCAATTGCTTCAAAGGTTGGTTCTCCTCTCAGCTGTCTAACACAGCAGTTATGACACTACAGCATCACACGTAATATTTAGCCAAAAATATGAAAAGAATCTGTCACTTAAACTTCAAGTCCAGTCATCTTTAAGATGGTTTAGTAGTTTAATGATAGTAAATGCAAATGCTGGCTAATAATATAGTTTAAAAAGGGCGAGATTTGTGTTCGAGACAGGATTGCATGTTTAAGCTCAATTTTACGCTAATCAACACTTCATAACCACATGCTAATAGTTTTATTACTGCAGCTGTGATTTTATTTAATTATTTGTTTTTTTGTAACTTCACACTCATTGAAGGAAATTAATGTAATCGCTTTATTCACGAGAAATATTCTGATAGAACGAGTTATTTCAAATAAAGACTGTCTTAAGGTTCGGTCTGCTTAGATTTAGTGTTTTCATTGGTGGGACATCTGTAAAGTTGTAGTTCTGCTTGTTTGCCACCAGGTGACACTCTGTTAGCGATCAGCGCTCCCTCGGGGACACAGCTGGAAGTTCCAGTGCCAGAATCTGTAAGTGTTCTCTTACTGTAGTAGTTATATGACAGTGCCATTGAAAATAACCTGGTGATATTAACGTGTTATTCTGATACACTACTGATGCCTTTAAAAGAATGACATGCTACAACCATGATATATATATATATGCAAAAAAATGTACCATGTGCTTAAAAACAAACAGCCTCGAAATACACGTTTTATTTCAGCATGTGAATGGACAGAAGAAGTATCAGATTCATTTGAAGAGCTCGGCAGGACCCATCGAGGTTCTCCTGGTGAATAAAGACCCCTCCAGCTCCTCCCCCGTGGTGCTGCCAGTACCGCCTCCAGATGACATGCTTCACAGCCTCTCAAGGCCCGCGCCTGACGCCTCCGCCAAACCAGCAGACAACGGTACACCACCCCCTGCCTCCACCTGCCAGAGTCCCATTACCTCCACCGCTGTCCCTCCAAACACAACCTCTGCTGCTCCTGCAGCCACAGGTGAGATGCAAAACTGTTACAGTTTTCCAAAGCTAGTAAAACGTTTCTGACCGATATAGTCATAAATATTATTTTGGAAACTTAAACTAAAGTTAGAAATGTTGTCTCTGCAATAAACTGAAATGTTTATTATAAGGCACTGTTATTAACTGAAAATAAGGCAAACTAAACTGAAACTAAAATAAAAATAAATTATCTTGAATAGCTATGTAAAAAATAAAATAAAATGACAAAAAGCATGTTCAAAGTATTAATAAACTACAATAAAACTAATAAAAACAAAACTATAATAACTCCGTAAAATAGTCTGGAAGGGTTGGTGACATTAGATTAGATAAATGGTGTCTAATAACTTTTCACTGCATTAAAATTTAGTTTCATTTATGATTTAGACGTTTCAAGCACCTCCACTGCGGACACGACAGCCAATCAGACATCTTCAGCCGACTCCCAGCAGCTGCAGTCATCCGCGTCATTGGACAGCAGTTCGTCACTTCCTGATTCCTCAACGCTTTTTGAACCAATCAAAACCGACCCTTCAGATTGTAAGTGTGCAGGAACGCTTCCATCAAATACCGTTTTCTAGTTTTCGAGCTGATCAACTTGTCTTTCTTTCCTCAGTACTGGATTTGCCCAAAGAACTTTCAGAAATGTTTGACCCTAAAGGTGAGAAGCTACTGGGATTAACATTTATTAACGTTGTTTATTCGTGACGCAAAAAGAATGGCTCATTTTTAATTCTTTCCATCTTCTTCCTCACAGAAATCATGAGTACAGATCTGCTTGAAGAGCTGATGTCGTCAGAAGGTAATGCTCACCTTGAATCTGGAAACCTGCACTTAATTTTTTACTAAGCATAAAAATAAACTATATAGAACAAACGATTGCTTATGTGTTTATTAATGTAATGAATAAAAGTCGTTCAAGTTTGACGATCAGATTGAATTGCAACCCGTTTCAACTTTGATTGGTCGGTTTCTGCACATGCTCAGTAATGTCATAATGGTGCGATGCGAAATAAAGAAAATGGCGTTAGATTCTATTAGCGTTGCATGTGGTTGCCCAAACACGTACAATATCACTTCTCTTTCTTTCTCTCTCTTTCTAGTTTTCTCTCCACTCCTCCGTCTCTCTCCACCTCCGGGTGATCACGACTACATCTATAACCTGGATGAGACCGAGGGCCTTTGTGACCTTTTTGACGTTCCCATAGCCAACCTTTGACCTCCGAAAGCACCACGCAATAAGAGTCACGTACTTAAGAACTTTGAACCCGGATGAAAGCGCGGTTCTGCATCCATGTTGATGATAAGCTGACGTTGTGTGTATATAAACGTTTTTTATATGTATATTTACTCCTTCCACAGTGGCAGACTAAGAAGAGCTTTCCCAGTTAAATTCATGTGAAATGTGAAGCTTTACTGGTTCTTCACTCGTAAGAGGAAAATATCAGACGTCCATATAAGGCAAAAGCTTTGTTTAATCGTTCATTAATTTGGTTGCGAGGTTATTGTTTTAATGCTATTGTATAGACACAAAGACGATTTTGTGTTTCGTGAAATAAACTAAGCTCACCAGCAGAGGTTAGAAGCGCAAAGAAAAAATAGTTTATCCGTTTTTACATTTTGTCTTCCTCAACCAAAACAAAAAGTAGCACCTTTTTAAACACGAGATTATTTTTAAGTCATGGCGTGTTTACTGATCTCACATAAAGATGAATAACAAAATTCTGTACTTGTGATAGCAGCCGTTATGGTTATGCTTTTGAACCAACCCATGTCTCTAATGAGCAGAGTTTGGGCCGATAGGAGACAGTTGCTCTCATCCAGCGGCCAATGGGTGCAGACAGCGGAAGTAATTGAGTTACACTAATAAGAGACAAAGTGTAGTGAAAAAGAGGGTACGGTCAGTAGCGCTGCAGAATAGCCTATTGTTCGAAACCGCGCGTATGTGTGTGTGTACGTTCCAACTTGAGATCATATATAATGTATGTGTATATATGTACATATAGTGTAAATAGACACACAATACATATGATCTCAAGTTGAAGTGTGTGTGTATATAAATGTGTGTGTATATGTATACACACACACACTTTATATATGTGTATATACATATACGTGTGTGTGTGTGTGTATAAAATATATATACACACACACACACACATGTAAATGTATATATGTGAAGGAACATACTAAAGTGTTGCATAAACCATTTTGTAATGCTCATGTTATCTGTCTGACTCAACATAGCTAGCTTACAGTGTTAATGCCTTTCACAATGGATGCCCCACATACATACATACATATGTGCTGCCTATGAATTTAACCTCGCTTCATCTGCCGTGGGAAGGGTCGTCTCTGAACTCCTGTACAGATGTTACATTGGATGGCAATTATTTTTGTATTTTAAAAACCCCTCTCTGTGTTTTCAGATCATATCCGTTCTGATCTCAGCCTGTTTGTGTGTGTAGATACTTTTGAAAATACTCGGTATGTCTGTATATGAGAAAAACTGCCTAAACAGAGATGTGGGGATTAAAGATCAGTTACATTATTGCAGGAATCAGAGGATTGTTTTTGTGGACTGTGTGTGTATCGGTGGTCGGCCCCACTTTGTTGAATTAGTAACGGATTGTCATTTATTTTTGGTTTACGTATCGTTACTGCTAAATGATATTTTTGTGTGTACACCGTAAGCATTTATTTTTGTACTCCGTAGATCTCCAATTGTTCTGGTTTCAGTCTGTCATTCATCTGCAGTTCCTTTCTAACCCGTTTCCACAGCGCACTTTACAACAGTATGATCACGCAGGTAACTTTTAAACCTACGAGTTAACCAGGTTAACCGAGTCCATTGATGTTACAGTATTCAGGGAATTCTAGCAGGTTTCGAATCTTCACATGGCAAAAGCAACATAATCATTGTTACCAGCTAAAATAATAATCCTCTATTAAAATAAAGTTTTCTATTTGCTGTTCTTGAATGTTTGTTTTGCATTTCTTTAGCGTTTGCTCCTGTGTCGTTGTGTCAGAACTTCCCTGTGCTTTACCTTTTCTTGTTACCTCATTCCTTAGTATTCCGTCATGTGGAATTCCAGGTGTTTGAGTCACATCCCGCAGGTCCAGACACTGCTAAACACGTTCCATTTTAAAGGCAGGGCAGCCGATCTTTCCCCAAAAGCTTTTTTTGTTATGCTGGTTGAAAGTCTCTTCACATCCTGACAGCAATCACAAGTAGTGTAAATACATTTATTTGTTCATTATATCTTCTGTGGAAGGTGCAGGACCATAAAATGTTCGTCCAATCATTGCGTTCGGTCCGAATGCAACGATAGGATGAACCTGTCTGATAAACTACGCATTTGCATACCGCATACATTATTGGAGTCAGAACCGCGGGTGGGATATCATGCTTTCAAAGCTAGTTAGTTATTGCTACCTCTCTTAAATTAACTACCCTGTTTTTTTAAAAGTAAATTAAATTAGTATAGTAGTTCAAATTTAGGTTGGGAAAACTTAAAACGCTGGTTCAGATCCCCACAAAGATCGATCGTGAAGTTATCGCCTGTGTCTTTGAACCTCAGGTAGTTCTTATAAAATGATTCAGACAAAACATTTATTAACGTCAAGTGAACGTACTAGTTAACTTGCCACTAGTTAACTTGTTACTGCACGTTCACTGTGTAAATTGGGTTTCGTGGTACCAGAAACCGGCCTTCATCCCTCCTCCAGGGGGCGGGAGGGACAATATTCGACCCGGAACTGTGAAGGCGAACTCGGGGAACTTGGAACGAAATGTAACTCTTGAATATTCGAACGGAGGATTCGAGTCACTGTTACAGTGTCGCGGGACCGAAGATCAAATGTGTGTCCGCCCCGCTGCACCGCGATCCCGCACCGTGTGATTTTCCCCTCCGCTTCCCAAAGGTAAGACCGTAAGAAACAACAGAACTGTTGTTCTTTATAACTTTATGGCGACTTGTTAACTGTCGAAACGGGTTTCTGCACGTAAATGTTGACGCGCGTTCAATCCGTTCGTTTTGTATTGGACCGCAGGCGTGTTGCTGCGAGCCACAAGTTTTGCGAGGAATGAAAACGGTGGATGTAAAAACCCAATCGTGTTGTTTTATATGGAAAAAGGTTTGAAATAAATTTCTCCCAATGCTTTTTTAGCCTGACGTCAGGATAATGCAAATCCGAGCGTAATAAGTCTTAAATCTTTCCAAAACAAGATTTTTCTGGCTGTTTGGGTTTGTCAGAGAGTGGCACGGCTGAAAATCCAGACAGACCGTTTTCCTTTGTGAACTTCTGCTGGAGATCAGACTGTATCACACAATCACATGCTTCAAAGATCAGTGACCTGCTGGGAATTCTCTTACTGGACACTGCAGCACTGGGTGACATTATTCCTACTTTGACTTTAGCACACAATTCATTTCTTTCTGTCTTTCTTGATGTCTCCATTTCTCGGCCCCCAAAAAATGTAGAACAGAGGGAGGGCCGTTCTGTCACAACCTCTCTGAGCGTGCTAGGGCATGCTGGCATTGGAGCTTGAGAAACACAAACATTCAGTCTGTGTCAGCATCTCGCACCCAAACCGACTTACACCAACTTTAAACTTCTTGGACAAAAGACACAGAGGCTGCTATTCAATCATCTGTCTTAGATTAGTGTCAGACTGAGGTCTCGCATAACAAGATGATGTAAAAAACTCTTAATTGGTGTGTGAAAAATCTGTATTTTTCTATGAATAGTGTTCTGGGCATATCTGATGGGCTTTTGTTCATCTGAGAAGCACAGCTCTCTCGTTCAGCCGAAAGCCCCGGAGGACAGTTCAGCACATGTGGAAGTGATTGAGTCTGCAGCAACGTGTGTATTTTTAAATAGTTTCACCCTTCGTTGGCGCACTCACCGTTGCTTTCACTGTTTGTTGCGTATTGCACGTAAATGGCAAGAGCTGTCGGAAAATGCAAGTTCCAATTCGATTGGCTGGATTTCTGCAAAAATGGCTACGCAGATTTATCATCTTCCTCGATGTTGTTTGGGCCGAGAGATGCCACGTCATTATTAGAGTTTTTTTTATGCCTGTCTGTTATTGTGTTATAAATGTCGGATTACCTACTCATAAATGGCAGGTTTTCAGTGACAAGATGTGAACGTTCGTACCGAATGCAAATGTCTGGTCACAGCCAATCAGATTATATTTATTGTACAATCAGTTTATCACATAGCACCAGGTTTCAGTCTATATACAATGACCTGTGATTTGTCACTGGGTTCTGGGTTCTAGAATAGGCCAGGATGGACCAGACTTCACGCTCATGGTTAAAGGCTTGTTTGCCTAAGAAATTAAATAATTAGGTGAAACGATGCCTGAGGTAACCTGAAGCCAAAAATGAGAGAGGCACACAAGTTCTCCTTTGAAAGAGGAACACAGGAAACACAGAACATACAGTCATCCTGAAAATACAGTTAATGACACATTCGGTGTCCTGATACAGCCGGTATGTCTTTATTTGTGTTGTTTGAACCGTATCGACTAACTTGTTTTGGTTAGACATCAACAAAATTGCAAATGTTGAAAACGTTTTATTCTTTAAATAGTTTTTAGTGACTATCTCCTGCATGTCTCTCTCTCTATTTCTCTCTTTCTCTCTCTCTCTCTCTCTCTGTCTCTCGCTCTCAGGTTGTAGAAATTCAGCGTTTAAAATGCCGCAGCAGAAGGACATCGTAAAGATCGCAATACAGATGCCGGGCGCATACCCGCAGCTCATTCAGCTGGACCAGGTGAGCCACGCCGCCCATACTGCCACCAAAAAGAGGATGTTCACTGGAGCTCACGCCAATGGCCGAAACTCGCTTTAGACATTTGAGGAATTAAAAACTGTTAGTTCAATATCACACTGAATGAGACTCGTCATACAATAATCTTCCTGTAAACGAGGTAAATGTGGTTCACGCAAACAACATGTTAAATAAAGACACAGTGACTACGTCCAAAATGATAAAATTACGTGTCGGTGTAGATTTGCTTTTAGAAAAACTGTTTACAGTTGTTTACAGAAACTTTAGTTTTGCTTCAGATTTTGGACCCAAATTTTGTTTTGTGATGACTCGACACGATACCAAAACCGAATTCGGTGTAGTACGGATCATATGTTTTCTTTTACTTAGCATAGCATTTGTTTTGTTTGTGGTTTTCGAGAATGTTGGCTCTTTGTTTTCTCTTTGCTTTCCTTCTTGAGACCACATCGAAATCTTCAGTTCAAAATCTAATTTAAACTGTTATGAGATTAAAAACGGCTGTTTGTTTTTTTTAGTTGGCAGCGATCGATCGAAGGTTTTTTTGTATCTTACAAATCGTAACCGATTGGTTCTTTCTCAGGTGATTTGAATGATGTATTGTAAGGATCTGACCAGTTAGAACAATAGACTGGACAAGCGCTGATCATGTTCATTATCTTAAGAGGTTTGGTCCCATTGTGTGGAAAGTCCTTATAGGTTGTGTTATTGTGAGTGTCTCGTCTTGATGGTCAGCCACAGTCAATACTTAATAACAGGGTTGAACAAACCTGTTGTTTAACTGTGATTGGTACTTAAGGATTATAAAGAACCTCAAACTGTGCCCGTGACCGTCCCTGCTACACTCACTCACCGTACCAAACGCTTCCACTTAGCTCGCCAGCCCATAGGCCACAAATTATAGGCTTCTGATTGGTCAACCACGGAACACCAAAATTTCTGATGGGTGAACCGCAACGGCTGCCACAAATTACGAGACATTTCAGATGCTGAAACAGGAGAAGCTTTCTTCTCGTTTTTTTTCATGTTTTGTAGAAATGCAGATGAAAAAATGAATCGAATTTGCTTTTTGTTTTGTTTTAGAATCAACTTAAAGCTGCAGTCGGTAACTTTCACCTGTCTACCGGCATTTGTTTAAAACATAAAATTGCAGGTTACTTTACATACTTTTCATTATGTACCCCAAAAAGTTACAGATTGCAGCTTTAAGATCATAAACCAACATTTAATTAAATTTGGGCTTGTTAACTGCGCAACACTAGAGACCAGCTAATTCACTGAACATTTTCTCGTTTGTTTCAGAAAAAGCCCCTCACCGCGGTCATTAAAGAGGTTTGCGACAAGTAAGTCTGTGTTTATCGCTACCAAGCAGAAATACCCATAGCAGTAATGTACATTTTTCCTGTTTTTTTGTTTTTAAATGGGTGTTGTATTATTTTTAAAGGTGGAATCTTCTAGGCCCTGACAATTATGCTCTCCAATACACCGAGGGAGTCCAGACCTACATCACAGAGTCTGTGAGTCATTTCCAACTTCTCCAGTCCTGAGCTACATGTGTGCGTCTGTTAGCATCTGTGGGCGGAGTTTAATCTCAACACAGGCGTCTGTGGGCGGAGTTTAAACTAATCTCACCACAAACATCACTTCCGACATCTGACTGAGCTATATTTGGTTGTTGATCTTGGGTGGGGTCAGGCGGGAACTTCATGCTGTGGTTGTTTGTTTTGCTTTGTATCGTGGTCACTGTTTCAGTTGTCTGTCTGTTTCCTGGGGACCGGAGATGCAATATTATTTTCAAAGTGTGTTTTGCACATCTGCAGATGTGTGTGTGTGTGTAATGCGAGTGGGTTGGGACAGAATTCCCAGACATGTAGAGGCAGAAAGCTTGAATTACGATCATGCGCGCAACCCAGCATGCCTTGGGCTGCACTGCAAATGGGGTTTTGTACACCCTAATCAGGGCCCTTCATGTCCCGACAGCGTCAGCCACCATTTGTAGGAGTCTTTCAAAACCACTCGGTCCCCTGAGGCGAAATGTTTGGAACAAACTGTTTACTTAAATGACATATAATAATAATAATAATATAATGCTATTGTCAACAATAACAGAATTTTTGATTTGTCAACTGTAATTACAAAACTATAGTTACAGATCTCACAGATCTGTCTGTTTGTCTGTCTGTCTGTCATTCATTCTTGCTTTCAGCTGTTGGTATTAAATGCTGGTTAGATGGACTTTCATCTGCAGACTGAGACGTCTGCGGTTCACTGTTAATAATCTCATGTCTGCAGCTGATAATAATGGCTAATAATAGATCTATGACTTCCTGGACGCTGACTCTTGCTTTCACAACTTTTGTTCTAGAATCGCCTTGACATCAAAAACGGCAGCATTCTCCGTTTAACCAAAGCACCAGTGAGTGTCTGCACTACATCCTCATATACACAGTTCTACAACCAAAAGTGTGACAGTATATAACTTGCTTAGCATTTCTAATGTTAGCTAATGTGCCCGTACCACGTATGTATGCTTAGTAAAGTGATTTATGCATTCGACAGATGCTTTTATCCACCGCACGCTATCGTGTTACATGCTAATCGAACCCACAGCCTTAGATGTTGTTTACACCATGCTGCTCCAGCTACAGAAAGTAACAAGGTCGTGTGCTTGTGGTCTGTAAGGGTCGTTGTGCTGAAGATCTGTACAAGGGCATTCAGAGCTCAGACTCGGGCGTGCGCTGCGACTCTCTGAAGCTGCTGGCGTCTGTCTCCACTGACATCACGTTTGCTCAAGAGTTCATCAGTCGTGATGGACACTCTCTGCTTGTCAAGATAGTGGAGGATGCCCACGAGTGAGTTTCCTGTGTTCTCGTCCCCTCTCTCTGTCTGTCTGTTGTTTTATTACTGCTGTGTAAAAACAGTTTGGTGTTTTCTCTCCAGAGCGCCTCTTATAATAATACACACTCTCACCGCCTTCATGGAGCTGATGGATCATGGCATTGTGTCCTGGGAGAATCTGTCCAGTGTCTTCATTAAAAAGGTGAAATACCCTCTGAACTGCCTCGAAACGCGCAGCTTCGTTCGATGCCTCGCCGTAATTTCCACTGAAACAGGAAATTAAGGCGGGACATAGTGAAAGGCTCCTCCCCCTTTAATATAGCCAGTAGCGTTAAGCTTTACCTCACAGCTAGCATCCGATTGGTCAGAAAAATCTGATAAGCTGAAGTGCAATATGATGTCATAAAAATCGTTAATCCGTTTTGGAGGAAGTGAGACAGTAAATTTTGAATGCTTATGTTTTCTAAATGCGGATTTTGTTCACGTTTTGAAGCGCGCTAGTTTATTGATATTCTTAATTCGAACATATTCATACTAAAAGCCAAAAAACTTCACAAAACTTCTGATTTATCAGGAAATGTCAGTTTGACTTCATTTGACTTGACAACATAATGCATAATAAAACGTATGTAAAGTAACCTGCAATTATATGTTTTAAACAGAGATGGCGGTAGAGAGGCAACATTTATGGATTGCAGCTTTATATATGTTTGTTTTTCAGATCGCCAGTTTTGTGAATGCGAAGGTGCTGGACACGTCCATCCAGCAGGTGTCACTGGCCATCCTGGAGAGCATGGTGCTCAGCAGCAACAGTCTGTTCCATGAGGTCAAAGACGAAGTCACTCTGGAGAGACTCATCTCCCATCTGCAGGTGTAAGTACACTTGGCT
>JAZGTJ010004541.1:0-30513 GCA_036877575.1 Botia almorhae
CAGATATACAATATACTCTCCCAAAGATGGGCAGCCATGCATGGACCATGACAGACAGACAGGAGAGGTGGGGATATTTACATATGTTCATTAGTAAATATTATTCATTTAATCCAAAGGCAAAATGTTAACTGCTCCCTCATTTCTAATCCACGTTAGTTAAAAGAATTGCATAATGAATAAAGATAAATATAAATGTGATCTCTTTATTTATTAAAATAAAACACGAATAATGCGTTTTAACTGCTTCTATGGGATAATGCCCTTTTTGTTACAGGGAGTTGGACCTCAAGAATACACTCTCATCAAGATGAAGATCAATGAACCTTACCCCACAAAACTCAGGTAAAAGTACTGTTGTGTTATTTGTATTTAAATATCATGGGGTGTGTGGTACTTTTATTTTGTATTTTCATTGTACCATGTCCAAAGAACACGGTATTATTATTGTAGTTGTAAAACACTTTCATTTCTTCAGAGGTGATTAATAAACAAAAGTATTTTTTTTCACTTGTTTGTTGTTTTGTGAATGTTTTCAGTGGTCTTAAAGGCAAGAACATCTTTCTGGTAGCTGCAACTCTGAGACCTGAAACCATGTTTGGTCAGACGAACTGCTGGGTGCGTCCGGATATGAAGTACATTGTGTTTGAGACGGCCAGCAGCGACCTGTTTATCAGCACACAACGCTCAGCAAGGAACATGTCTTATCAGGGCTTTACCAAAGAGAATGGCATCGTTCCTGTCATCATGCAGATTATGGGCCAGGTTTGTGTTTCGCTCACACACATACCAGCTGTACATAAAGGTGCAGTAAGTGATTTCTGAAATGCTGTTCGTATTTAAAATGATCACCAAACAAACACACATAGCTCTGCCCTCAAAATAACAAAAGCGATATGCACATTTTTAAACCGATATCTAGCAAATATTCACAGAATTGTTTGTTTGGGTGTTGATTTCCATTTTCAACAGCGTTTCTCAGAAATTGCATACTGCACCTGCACATTGCAATCCAAAATACGGTAAAGATTTCACATCAACATCAACAGACAATAATGTTGTTTATTGTAAGCTTGCGCACTGCAGTTTGTCAGTCATGAAGGCAGATGTAGTTGACCTGCTCTTGCTTTACGTTTTGCAAAAAAACAAAAAATGACTCTTTGGGTACATGCAGTCTTGCGAGGAATTGAGACGAGAATTGAGAGAAGCCATCACTCTATTTAGAGTTATTGTCTTTTTAAGATAAATTGTATTCATACTATTGTTATATTTGGACAGTTCAGGGAATAGTTCACCAAAATATTTTTTTTGCCTATAAATAACGCACCCTTAAGGCATTTTATGTGTATATTTTATATTTTCTTTCAACTGAATAGAGTCACAGTTATATTAAATAATATTCTGGCTCATCCCAGTTTTAAAATGACAGTAAACGAGCTGAGACTTTGAAGCTCCAGAAAATGCATGCATCTATCATAAAAGTAATTAATATGACTCCTAGGGTTTGATAATGCTTTCTGAAGTAAAGCGGTATGTTTGTGAAACAGAGTTTAAATGTAAACATCTATATAAAAGACTATACATGGCAGCACGGCAGCTCCATGTCGATAATGTCAAATCTCATGTGTCGTGACTATCGTCGCAACGGAACATTTAGTCACAAACCTATGCCATTTATTTTCAGATGTTGGTTGAATCTGTTTTATAATATGATTTAATGCAGTTGACACATTTTTATAATTTGATCTTAACAAATGCTTTCTTTCTGTTCTGTGTGATTTCTAAAAACTGGTCTGAATAGGATTTAAGTTTTGAGCACAAAAGAAACATGGAATTAATGTTTAATATTTAATCTTGGACAACCTTATGCAATATATGGACATTCGCGTAGTTATGACGGGCAAATTAAGACAGGCAAATTAAGTCCCAATCATCATTTCCAAACACCCTAATTGCTCCTTGTCAAAGTCTAACTCTCTTTTACTTCTCCAGGACATCCTGGGCTGTGCACTGAGCGCCCCTCTCACCTCGTACAACACAATCTACGCACTGCCTATGCTCACCATAAAGGAAGACAAAGGTACCTGACACCATCCCATAATATCATCTCATCACATTACCCTGCGTGGACTAGACACTCCTTTTAATGGCCTGCTAGGCAGTTTTGGAAGGCAAATATGGAAGGGTTGTTTGTCATTGTGGGGCACAGTGAAGCTGAAATGGAATATGGAAATGAGGCTAATGGATGAGACCCTTAGGCTGTGAGGCTGTGCCACATTACTCCAAACACATACTGCTCCATGCTGGCATGGTTTGGGCACTGCGAGTTATTCTCTTTTTTTTTGGCCCTGGGCTCCTGTTGTCAGCCTAAAAAAGGCATTCCCTGAAATTGAAATGTCAATGTTAATATTGATCATTGTTGTTCGCCCGAGTGGAGTTTTTATGATTCTGATGTACATGGGCTGGAAAGTTGTTCTTGGTGAAATGTAACATGAAGCGTTTAGAGTGCATTAACACATTCAGGAAAATTGCTGAAATGTCATTTGTTAATACAGGAACTGGAGTTGTCACCAGCGTGCCGTCAGATGCACCCGATGATATTGCTGCTCTGAGGGACATCAAAAAGAAACGGGTGCCGTACTTGTTTTGTAGCATATAATGCTACATTTTCTTCTCACTTTTATTTAACCTTTATTGATTGCGTTTCTTTAGCCAGTAAAATTCCCAGAGAGATAACCAATGTTCCCTCCAAGTTGCACTGCATGCTTTTACAGATGGGAAAGATGGACAGAAAAATATGTGCTAGAAGAATCTACAGAGTCCTTAAAGTTGAATATTATAAATGGGCAGCTCAAATAAATACATTCCATCTGCATGGTCATTGATTTATTTATTTATTAATTTTCAGTACAGAATTGAATTTTCTGTGTAAATAGGCAGCACTCATTTAAGCTTCACTCACAATATAATTGGCCAGATAAGGAGAGTAAGGTAATTACATAAGAATTTTATAGCTATCCATACAAAGGTTTATAGATTTTTTTTTGGAGATGATGCATTAGGGTTAGGGAAATGAAAATGAACGCTGATCAAAGGGACTGCCTTGTAGAATTAGGTTTTGCTTGTCATTAACAAAAATTAGAGGGAACATTGGAGATAGCAATATACCAGATAAAGGCGAATGTACTTAATACAAAAATGCCTGACTGTCCTTTAAAAATTGTTTTTTTCAAGGCTTTAAGAGAGAAGTATGGAATTCAAGATTATATGGTTTTACCCTTTGAGCCGGTAAGAAGCTTTCTGCTGCTAAACTAAACACTCATCACACTCAAGACCCCACAAAATCAAAATTGAAATTGTGGTTTTTAGCACATGTCTATTAGCTCCTAAAAGTTGACAGCAAAACTTTCAGCAGATACTCTTGTATATTTTCTCTCTCAACAAAATGACAAGTCATTCTTGTTCTAAAAAATTATTTTGCTCTACCTAAATCTATGCCAACAAAATACATGTCCAACAGAATAAGAATGCTCCCTCCCCATAAATTATATATAAATTATATATATATATGGTTTACTGGAATGCCCAAGCTGGCTTATCGAAAAAACAAAAAGGAACCGTGCATATAGTGAAATGTCAACACAGGAAACATTTATTTAAACTGTCATGGGGTCTGTAGGAAATCTTTTAGAATGTTCTAGATTCAGTGATCTGAAATTATTTGTCATTATTATGTTGTGTTCTACCAGGTGCCCATCATTGACATTCCAGGATATGGAAACCTGTCGGCTCCTCTGGTTTGTGATGAGCTAAAGATTCAAAGCCAGAACGACAGAGAGAAGCTTGCAGAAGCCAAAGAGAAGGTCTACCTCAAGGGATTTTATGAAGGGGTGAGACCTTCTTAACACCTAGATCCTTCAAATTCATTATTAATGTTGCACTGTAGTGGATTGAAGCAGTGAATGAAATAGTTTCGATGTTCAAGAGCTGGGTTTATATCATGTATTGCATAGAGCTGCTGATCGGGAGGTTACTGGTTTCCACAAGTCCGCTTTCTATAAACGTGTGAATCTGATCAATGATACTGAATTGTTTTGCTAGATCATGTTGGTTGAGGGGTTCAAAGGGCAGAAGGTCCAGGATGTGAAAAAACCTATTCAGAAGATGATGGTCGAAAAGGTTGGTTGTTTTTGTCACTACTCTTATTGTTATTCAGTGTTTTTCACAGGATTTTGTAAGGCTGTGGTGCTAGATGACATCACATGTCAGTTAGCTTGTTTGTGACATCATTGTGTAGTATTTGCTTTCCATCAAGTGTTGACACTTCAGGTCCGTTTCGCTTCTACTTTATGAACATATTGTATTCTAATTCAACTGAGTGCCCAATGAACCTGTTCCTATTTACATATACTCTGTTTCATTGTTTATGGCAGGACAAATTATACTGTGAATAATTGATGAGAAAAAAGTAATTGTTAAGAAATACTGAAATCTATTTACGATGGTCAGTGTTGGTATTGTGACACAAATAAATAAATAAATGCATGGAAAACACTGGTCATTCATATTTTACAGTATGATACTGCAACGTTTATGTCCATGCTGGAGCAGAGTCATGTATCTGTCTAACTTCCATGTGTTTCTGTGTTGTTAGGGTGAAGCTCTGATTTACATGGAGCCAGAGAAGCAGGTGTTGTCTCGCTCTGCGGATGAGTGTGTGGTGGCGCTGTGTGACCAGTGGTAAGGGCAGAATTTACATGGCAAAAAATGGATCCAAAATAGGGCTTGACGTACTTAAATTAAGATGTTAATCAGTAGTGGGCAAAATGTTGGTTTGTAATTTACTGATATACTTATTTTTGCTCTAAATTACATAATTTTAGTTTGCTCATTTTTTTTTAAATAACTTTGGTAACAGGATGGATGGTTGAGCATGATGAATGCAATGAACACTACAATTTGTGTAAATATCAAGAAATGTATTTTTAGTGTTATTTCTTAGGTGTCACGATTAAAATTAGGTTGTGGGACTTTTGGTGTGTTTAAACTAGTTAAACACAACTGCTGTCCCAATTTTGTTAGATAATACTTTAACAAATCAAATTGTTCTTCCTCCAGAAATGTGACTTGTGCCTTTATTGCTTTCAGTAAAGTGTAATATGACTTCAGTTTTTACCCTGTTCGTGAAAAGTGCTGCAATTATATAGATATTTACACATCTTGGTCCTCATTTTCTTGTATTTGTATATATTTACTTCCTGTTTAATAACTTTGTGTCTAGTCATCCTGTGGGGTTTTAGTCCAGCTGTTACCATAGTAACTTGCTTCAGGGCTTCCTTGACTGAATTAGTTTCTGAGACAGTGACTGGAGTCTTTATCTCTCAGGTATCTGGACTATGGCAATGAGGAATGGAAAAAGCAAGCCACGGGCATCCTGGCGGATCTAGAGACGTAGGTTCATCTCGCACATATTGTGGGATGTTACAGCTATATTTTGTAGAGTATTAGGCTATGTGGAATGTGTTTAAAGTATTTGTGAGCAAAAACACTCACTGTTAGACAGCCTGTATGAATGTGAAAACTAAATACTTTGCTCCTCAGATTCTGTGATGAAACCAGGAAGAACTTTGAAGCAACATTGGCTTGGCTTCAGGAGCATGCATGCTCCAGGACTTATGGATTAGGTAAAGATCAGCTCATCTGTGTATCAGTGCAGTTTGTTGCCAAGCTTTTTATTGTGTCCTGTTAGATAACCTTTTTTTAAAAGACACCTTTTATTCTTTGGTATAGCCAGATGTCAAGAAGATTTTTGTGCATGTTTTTGAAATCAAGTCAGATGGCCACCTTTGTGTAAAGCCTACACTAATCAAAGCTTGTTTATAAGGACAAAGCCCATCTATAGTTCTTTTGTAATACAGTTATTTTCTACTCTCTTGCCCCCTAACCACTCAGCGATACCATCAGCAATTTTCTTGCTGTTCCTTAGAGAGAACCTTTTGATTTTGAAGTTCTTTTATGTGTTTGGTTCCCATAGGAACCCGGTTGCCATGGGATGAACAATGGCTCATTGAGTCCCTGTCGGACTCCACCATCTACATGGCCTACTACACCGTGGCACATCTCCTCCAGGGAGGGGTCCTCAATGGACAGGGACCCTCGCCGCTGGGAATAAGGTATTATTTGCCATGGATAGACTCTTGCAGAGACACTAGAAACTTTTATTTTCCTTGTCATTGATGTGTTTTTTTATAAAGGAACTCCAAACAACACATTTTGCAGACTCCAAAGGGTATTATTTAGAATTTCTGATATTGTTTGATGTATTATGTTCGTAGTGGACAATTAGCAGTAAACAGTTAGTAGTGCTAATTAAGTCCATTTACCAAATTTTACGGACTGTAGTAATTTATAGGTAATACATTTTTTATAAAGTATTTTTTAGAAGAGTTTCTATGTTTAACAGTAAGTGTTGAGATCGTTAATTAAACTCGGTACAAAAATAAGTGTTTATTTTTATCCTTTATTTGACCAGAAATACTCCTAATGAGATCTAAATCTCTTCTACCTGGGAGTCCTGGCCAAAATGGCAGCACACAAAGTTTCACATAAACAAGTTACAAAGATTTCACATTAAACCAGAAATAATGCAAGAAAAGTCTTATTCAGCACTTATATAACTGTAGTTCTAAAACAATACATAAAACATGCACAAGTTTCCTTTAAGTAAGACTCCAAAAGATTTCTAAGATTGTTTGGAGATGGGAGTGCTTCTAACATCATAATACTCTGCACTTTACTTCATAACCTAGGGGCATAAGAGGAAAAGGCAATTTTGCCGGACGCAATATACACTAGGCACAGTTAAAAGTAATTTAGATGAAGTATAATATGATAAAGGATTTGAATGTGACAGTGGTTAAAGAGCTAGCATTTTTTGTATTTAAAACCGATTTTAAATCTAACAGTAAATATTATAATGATCGAAAAGAGATCTTGTAATAGCTCTATGGTTTAATTGGTGAACCTTCTTTAGTAATTTAGTAAACCTAATGTGTTTTGTGTAAAAATAGCAATTCAAAAATATTCAACAGATAAACACTCTTCCTCCCCACAGACCTGAGCAGATGACGAGGGAAGTGTGGGATTACATCTTTATCAAAACAGCACCGTTCCCAAAGACGGACATCCCAAAGGAACACCTGCAGAAGCTCCGCAGAGAGTTTGAGTTCTGGTACCCTGTAGATGTGAGAGTGTCAGGAAAAGACCTGGTGCCCAATCACCTCTCCTATTACCTCTACAACCATGTAGCCATGTGGCCCAGTGACAGGTACAGTATTATATTTCAATGTCATTGTTCATCTTTAATTTTATAAAATAATTAAAATGTATATACATTTGTTTTTGACTGTAGTGGAAAATGGCCAAAAGCTGTACGGGCCAATGGTCATCTTTTGCTTAACTCTGAAAAGGTGAGTTGGTGTTTTTTGTGAGGGGAACAACACTTTCGTCTGGAATTTACATTGTCCAATAATTTTTATTCTTAAATGTAGTGCTTGTATTTAATTATACTGTACATATTTTTTTAAATATAGTCATTTAATTTACACTTAATTTAAGGATAATAGAAGCCAGTATAGTGCAAGTAGCGTACGTGTGTGCATGTGTGTTTATGTGTGTTTGTGTATTTGGTCCTCATCTTCATTTTTTTTTATCACCAGATGTCTAAATCCACTGGTAACTTCCTCACTTTGACTCAAGCCATTGCCAAGTTTTCTGCAGATGGTAAGTCTTTCACAGATACTCATTTAAGGGCCCTTGAGTGAGTTTACTTTGATATTACATTTGCCTCGTGGCCAATTAGAGAATAAACTCTAAAATTCAAACTTTTCACACACTGTAATTAAATTTGTCTATTTGTTCAACAATGAAGACACATGAATCACTTCAGAATTCATCAGGTGTCATTTCCAACACATTTGTGTTGAAAATGATGGCTTCACTGACACTGTTGTCTCTTTGCTTACATTTAAAAAAAGAAATGGAGCAATATTATCCCCTGGGACATAATAGTACCTGAAGATGATTTATGAATGATGTCATCAAAAACTTCATAGAAATACATGCCAGTCTGTCTGTCTTGATCCATCTTTCTGTCTGTGTCAGGCATGCGTTTGGCTCTGGCTGATGCAGGGGACACAGTGGAGGACGCTAACTTTGTTGAGGCTATGGCAGATGCTGGAATCCTGCGTCTGTACACATGGGTGGAATGGGTGAAAGAGATGATAGCCAATCAGAACAATCTGAGGACTGGGCCAGCAGACACCTTTAATGACAGAGTGTTCATCAGGTAACAATGCAGCTGTTAAACAATGTGACAGTTTAAAACTTTGCACCACAAAAAAACATTTCATTGACAAATAGTCTGTTCATACCAAGAGTAAAACAGCATTATGTGCCAAGTTATTGCAAAATTCAACCCATCTCGTACTACGTGTACATCGGGGGGTACAGCTATTTATTGGTTTAAAACTACTGTGTTTAAAGGGGTCCTATTATGTGATGTTAGTAAGATCTGCATAGTTAGGACGCTCAGTGTTAACTATAGAGGGTTATATTTTCTTTAACAGAAATTGAGAAGCAATAAGGTAAAATGTGAAAAATGATGCATTTCTTGAAAAATGAAGCATGAAAAACTATTCTAGCGAACAAAACAAAACCAAGACTTGTAAAAAGACATAATAGACATAATCTGCTTTAATAGTTCATACAACAAAACAGCTCATAAGCTGTTGAGACTGTTAAGTTGCTTATATTTTTATTTCCACACTTCAGGTTTGAAGGCACAATTTGAATCCATAAATGTCTTTTTTTTTTTTTATTCATTTCTGAATGAAAAGACTGTCTGATTTCTGTGTTTGCAGTGAGATGAACGCCAGCATTGTGAAAACAGAGCAGCATTACGAGAGAATGATGTATAAGGAGGCACTGAAGAGCGGCTTCTTTGAGTTTCAGGTAACATATGGACCATCCAACCCACCAGCTTTCACCAAAACATGTCTGAATTCTTACCGGCGGCAGGTGGCCAGCATCTGCTCAGCCTTATACATTTTGTGAATGTTAGAGAAGTTCTAAGTAGTTACAGCTGCACCTGTGATATTTTTTCAAATAGAACAATGAAGGTTCGCTTAGAGAGACCAAATGATCATACCATGATGTTTATAAGGAATGTTCAGCAGTGTGTGTTTAAAGCCATACTTTTCCTACCATACAAGCTGTGGTTTATTTGTAGGCCGCGAAGGATAAATACAGAGAGCTGGCCATCGAAGGCATGCACAGAGATCTAGTGTTTCGCTTTATTGAGAACCAAACGCTCCTGTTGGCTCCCATCTGCCCCCACCTGTGTGAACACACCTGGTCCCTGCTGGGGAAGGTGAGCCCCCCTCAACACTGTTGGACAGTTTCCACTGAGGAATAACACACTTGCTCTAAACCACAACATTTAACAGCAAGCGAGCTTGTTCAAGCATTACTGTGAATATTACTTACCTTGATTTAAATCCAATTGCTGTTATTTTGAGATTGTTACCTCATTAGTTTCTTTACTGTTTATTAGTGTTGGTTCTCAAAAATGATAATGAAGACAAAGTTGGCAGTTTTTTCTGTATGCGGATTCGTAATTATTTTACAAATCTTTAGCAGAAAATGTGATGCACCCCTCAGAAAAACAGCAATTGTTGATTTCATATACAATAATACATACTTTCAACACATACTTCCAGGTTGTGTTTTCCAATAAACATTTATTAAACAGCCACTAAACATGACAAAAAGACTGATTAAGAATAGGACTTTTATAGGTCACACAGGTAACACTGTGTTTTCTCTCCATATAGAGCAGTTCTGTAATGAAGGCTAGCTGGCCCACAGCTGGACCAATGGATGAGATCTTGATTCGGTCCTCACAGTATCTGATGGACACAGCCCATGACCTGCGTCTTCGCCTGAAGGCTTACATGCAGCCAGCCAAAAGCAAGGTATAGATATTCACAAATACACACATGAAATTAATCACATGATATATTATTACACAATACTGTCACCCTACGATATACCTGCTTTATCATTTAAAACGTGACCCAGATGCATGAAAAGAAAAGTTTCAGGGTATATTTTTAAATTTATTACATCTTAAAAATTCTTTGGAATACAAACATATAAATAGAAAGCTGTGACCTTAATTTTTAATTTAGTTCATGACCATGGAGTTCACAAATTAAAGGGTCATGAACTGCCCTTATTATTTTGTACTGTTTTCTGTGGTCCACTAATAGCGTTAAAGGTCTCTACCTAAAAAATGATAATTGTAAGTTTTATGCTATTCCATCCTGATTTTGAGCCTCAATCTAGAAGCACTCAGTTTTTGTGGGAAGGTCTAGAAGTGACTGCCCACTGCTATTAGTGGGTAACAGCAATAACAAAGCAATAGTGAGGCAGGATAAACACATTCACTCACAGATTGTTGCGCTGTTCATGTCGGATCCAGTACAGAAGGAACAGCTTCTGTTTTATAATTTTAGTCTTGCAGCAAATCCTGCCTCAAACTGTGCCTTGTTTACAAAGGAATCCAGAGTAAAATGTAGTGAACAAATGGATGGTGTGTTACTAACATGATCTGGAACTGTATTTAAAATAAACGTCATGCAATCCTTATGTTGAGATCTAAAGGAAAGGCAATGAAACAACTGTTTTCCCACAGCCTGACACTGCACAACATCTTGCCATTCTCAAAGCCAACTTTATTGCTTAAGTTCTAATAACCCAGCGTTAGCATCTGTGTTATTTACTGACTACATGGCATGCATGATTCAGTGGGCGGGGCTAGAGAAGTAACTATTAAAAAAAGTGGATCTTCAGCAGAGGCCATCTTTTGCATTACTAGGTTGTCGTAGTCACACACTGTCGTAGTCACACACTAAACAAGTCGTATTCTTACAACTAAAGTCGTATTCTGACCTTGGTTACAGTAAAGGCTAAATTTGGGGAAAAGTTTGAGTTGTGAAACTTACAATGTTTGTTATAGTATAATGACCTTAACTGTCAAAATATCAAGAAAAATTTGAATTCTCAGTTCATGATCCCTTTAAGGTGCAGTAAGTGATTTCTGAGAAACGCTGTTGAAATTTGAAATTGACACCCAAAACGAACAACCCCCCTCATTGCTCCGCCCTCAAAATAGCAAACATGCTATGCAACACAGGCAATAAATAACATCAGGTGTGGTGGTGATTGGTTTAATCTACTTTTTCTTCTATTTACACAGCCAGGGACTATCTACAAACACATTTTTTTAACACCGATTCTAGCAAACATTCACAAATATAGGTTTTGATTTTCAATTTTATGTAATCTTGCTCAAAGTAGACCTAAATGTTAATTGAGTGTTTTTAAAAGTCTGTTGCTGAAGTGATACCTGCCCCTCCGGACCTCAGTGGTCCAGCATGCAAAGCCAACCTCACCCCACCCAAACAGAATTCACCTCAGGAGAGAGCCGAGTGTACAGCTGTCATGTAGAATGAGTCTACTGCCAAATCTCCCCTGACATAAGAGCAGTGATTTTTTTCCTCACAGTTCTGCAGTCTGCTGCTAGCCTCACAGACGCTTACATAACCACTGTGAATGAAGGCTGAAGTGAGCAAGGCTTTTCTCAGTTCTGTTTCAGTGGTCATGTGGTAATGGACGTCTCTTCAGATGAGAAGTTCTTGTGTTGATGGGGTTTAGACCATGTATGAAAAATAGACTGGTAGTGACTGGAAACAAACAGAATGAAAGGTAAACAGTGTCAGGGCTTCTAAATCTAAAGTACTCCTGTGAAAACTTCATGCATGTCCAAACTTTTGACATGCGAAACAAGTTGCATTGGCTTTCTTAAGCGCAGTTCAAATATAAATTATTGTTTCTGTAATATATTACAGTGATCTCAGTAAAATCAGTACAGTGATAGCAGCCCGTTTCACTAATGTAGTGTAACATATTTCCAAGCAAAACAGGATATTTACTCAGCAGTACGACTGAAATGGATCACTTGTTATCTGAAAGATCGAAGGGCATTTTAGGTAAAAAGCAATGTAGTTTGTAATGTAGCAAATCATTGTTGATAATGTTGTGTAGTAATGTAAACTGTTTTGCATACTGCACACCATGATGTCAAAACATGCTATCTTACAATTTTGTAATTTTATTGTTAACCCTTGTTCTCATGATTTCAACCACAGAAAGGGGACAACAAACCTCCGACCAAACCCACACACTGTACCATCTATGTAGCAAAGACCTACCCACCCTGGCAGCACAGCGCCCTCTCTCTGCTGGGAAAACATTACAAGGTACCATTTTTAAATCAAAATACACAATATTCAAAGTCGAATTTAAAGTCCTTATTGTCATATGCACAGTTTATTGTGCAATGAAATTCGTACATTGGTTTCCACTGTGCAAGCCGTACCACAATTAAAAGCAGAAGAACAATATATTTACAATATATACATTAAACAATGTCACATATTTTACAGTATAGTGCAATGTACAGCGTTGTTGTGTCTGTGCAAAGTGGCATATGTAAATCAATGAAAGCAGTGTTGTCTGAGAGTATATGGGTTACTGTTACTTATTAATGAAAACAGTTGCCACATATTTAAGATGCTTAAAAGTGTAGTTTCCAAAAACGTCAACTACCATGTTTCTTTTTTGACACAAGGAGACAACGTTGAATAATACATGTGGCATACAGGTATATTAAAGAACTGGACTATTTTATGCTTGGCTTTTATTATTATGTAGTGTTCTGTATTATACATCTTTGTAGTGATACTCAGAATGTCAGAGCTGAATTCAGAGGTATAAATCTTGATAAACTGTCAATCAAATGGCGATTCTTTCCAGAGCAACAATGGAACTCTGCCTGATAATAAAGTCATCGCCATGGAGCTGGGAGCCATGCCTGAGCTGAAGAAGTACATGAAGAGAGTCATGCCCTTTGTAGCTATGATAAAGGTAAGATTGGGTCCAGCATACAAGCATACTGAACTGTATATTGATATATACTGTATATTGTATCCGTTTACCCGGATGACTAAATATTTTTGTCAAAACGTGCATTATGCTGTGTTAAATAGTGTATCCTACAATGGTTTGCACTCCTTTGGACCTTCTGTTTCTAATATAGTTTACCACCATTAGATTTTTTTATTTCCTGAAACATTGTTTTACCTTTATATTAAATAAGATAATACTTAACATAATGAAACTATTGCTTACTAAATTTATTTTTTACAAATACAAATATTATCACAGTAATTTACGCTGCAGTACTGTTACAAATTTTATACTATTATGACTCTGCCATGAAGGTTATGTTTTGTCTGTGTTTTTAGGACAGCCTAGAAAAAAATGGGCCCAGAGTTCTTGATCTAGAACTGGAGTTTGACGAGCGTGCTGTACTGCTGGAAAACATTGTTTATCTCACTAATTCACTTGAGGTAACAGCGCACTATTTGTAAAGCACAAATTAAGTTATATACATTATTTCCCACTGAAAATTACATTTTCCTTTAGAAATGTCACATTATGGACAATAATTGCTTTTCTCTTTCATTTCTTTTCTTTTGTCAACAACCAATCAAACTGCAGCACTAAATGTGATTCTGATTGGGTTAGAGCTCGTATCTCTAGTGTCTCTAAGTATCTAAGTGTTTGACCAGTGTCTCTCCTATCTCTCCCCTCCATCAGTTGGATCAGATAGACGTGGTGTTTGCCTCTGAAGCTGATGACAAAGTAAAGGAAGACTGTTGCCCTGGGAAACCATTCTGTGTCTTCAGATCTGAGGTGAAGATGATAGCCCACCGAGGCCTTGTCATAGTTTCAGCACTCACTCAAAAGCCTCTGTCTGTTGTTTCTATTGTTTTTTTAATGGTTGCACTGCTGTACATGCAGCTAGAGGGAGGCTAATTTTAGAAGTGCTCTGTGCATTGGTAACGCTCCTCAGATGCAGCTCGCCATGGTGCCATGTGGGCGTATAGCACGCCTTCAGAGGCTAAAATGTTTTTTGAATTATTGAGAGGCTTTGGTTTAAATTGCGTTTTGAAAAATGAATTGTTTAAGGACTAATTGATTGCCCCTCAGCCCCCAAAGTGCATTTTGCATATAATTAAAATATTTTAAACTCCATAATGGCTCAAAATAAAATCTATAAATATAAAATATAATAATTATTTAGTTGTCATTCTGTACACGCTTGGTCATGTGACACACTCGGTCATGTGTTATAGACAGTGGCATAACTTGTTGCTTCAAAATGACAAAGAGCTACTAGGACATTAATTCTGTTGTTTGTGTTCCACAGAAGAGTGTCCTTGGGGCCTTTAAACCATGTCATATATTATTATACAACATCCATAAATCTTGTGTCTCTCCAACAGCCTGGAGTATCCGTCTCAATGGTGAACCCACAACCAGCCAATGGTCTGTTCTCCACCAAGATTGAGATTCGACAGGGAGACAGCAAAGACTCCATCATCCGTAGACTGTCTCGAGTTAACCGAGGAATCAAGGGTGAAACTTCAAATCCTTCTATCGTTTCTGTCTTCCTAACAAATGCTGGATTAAAAGAAACAATCAAGATTTTAAATCGGAGCAATAAGCCACAGGAGGTCATATGAATCCTCACTGTTGTCCCTTACGCAAATGCATTTAAGAAAAAGGATCTTAAGATATTTGTTCAACAGTTGTTTAGGTTAAATTTAAAGTTAAATTTTAATAGTAATATTGAACAATTCTTCAAGTACTATAGTTTATCAGCCTAACTATAAGCTGTTATTGGTTGCCCAATAACAGCCTATGTGAGTGTATTGTTTATTGTACAACCACTTCACATGTGGCTTATCCAATCAGATTTTAGAGTTTGAATTATATTTGTATATATACAACAATATATATACAAACTATATTTAGGTTTAAACCGGATTTGGAATATATAAATGTTGTCTTCAATAGCAAAATATCAAGTAGATTTTCATTGATGCTGTTTGGTTTGTTGTGTAATCTAAAACAGTAACACTTATAAATTTAAACATGACTCAAGTGTCCAGATACATTTAGAGCCAATGTATGTTATATAATTATTGTTATTGTTTATGAATAACACTGTTTTAAAATTTTTAGATTTATCCAAGGTAAAGCTGATGCGTTTTGAGGACCCTCTGCTCGGCCCTCGAAGAATCCCCATTCTGGGGAAGGAAGAGGAGGGTAAACTCACAATCTCCAACAGTTCAATCTTCCATATCAGCCTGAAGGAAAACAAAGTTCACATGAGCGATAACGGCTTGAAAATGGATATTGGGGACACTTTAGTCTATCTGGTGCAGTGAGATCTGGAACCTACATTGTTGTTATTTACAATGTAAGTTTTTTTTCCCCCTCAGAATCTCTTGATAGATGTCTAAAACAACTTTGTTTTGTCTGTATCAGCAGCTGTGATGAAAGTCAATCTAACATTAGCTCGTTTTCAGTCACAATGCAACACGTTAATTTCCGTCTCCACATTTCAATATATTTAACGCATATTACATATAGTAATTTTCAGTTTTTGTCCATATTAAAGCCCAAGGGTGCTGTATATTTACAATTTATACTTATTCAAGCTATTGCTAATGGCACTGGAAATGTTCATTCAATAATTTCACATTTTTACTGTTACATGGTTCTTACCGTTATGCTCATAAGTTTACAGATTCCTTTCAGAATCTGCAAGATGTTTATAAATAAGAGGCCCTTAAAAATGTCATTTTGTTCTGTTTTATACTGCTGTATTGAAACGATTTAAAGATATTTACATATATTCCATAATACAGTATAATAACAAATGTATCCCGTTCACAACATTACACATATCATGTTTTGCTTCTTCAATCATCAGTGATTAAAGTGTTTGTAGGGTTTTGTGAGTTTTCATGGGTCTCTAGTTTGCCCTGAGCAATAAAGTTGCCAACTGTTCTTAAGCAGAAAAGTTTCTGTAAGTCCTTTAATTTCCCAGCATGCTCTGCAGTTCTTCCCCACAGTGACTGAATGACATTGAGATGCTGCTTTCCCAGGCAGGAGAATTGAGGGGCTTGTACATGACTATCACAAAAAGAGCAGGCATAGAAACTCAGGGTGTTAACAATGTTTTAAACAAGATGATCTTTGTAATTTTATCTTTGCTGTTGTGGATTATATGTAAATATCTTATGCAGCTGCTTTAGGGTACTAATGCAACAAAAACACGATTTGTATGATCACTGTTATTTTTGAGGAATATTAAACATCTTACAGATTAGGTAAGGATAATGTAAACATGAAAAAAGAGGTGTGTGAACTGTACAGTATAGTCCCTATGGATGGCTTTGAGGGGTTTTTGTTGTATTGGAGATTCAGCTGTTGTCGTCTGGGTTCAAAAACTTTCTGGATTTTTTTCCCCCCATGTTTTTCCCTCCAGTTTTTTTTGTCCTTGATCTGTCAAATTACATGAATTCAATAAACACTTATACAATAAAATAATAAATTAGTTGTAAATGTCTGTGAATGTAAATGCCACCACAAGTCTTATTGGGGATGTCACTGCTTCATTCTTGGGCAATTTGTGTCATTTTGACTTGCTACTGTTTGAAGACTTTTAAATGCTTGTCTATCATCAGAACATCGGTTGATTTACATCACCACTACTTTTAATGGGTTAAATATTCTAATTAAAATATTAATTGTAATTCTACAAAATGCAGAATTTGCCTGTTTGTACCCTATTACCCTATTTTTTGATCCCTTTTCTACTATGACATTTCCCCTTTTTAAAAATAATGATTTCAAACTCTTACTGGCAAATTTGATATAGTTAAATCTTTTTGTTGAGGAACAATTATTTAAATGTAATGATAATGCAGTATATATATAATATGCATAGACACAAATGGCACAGTTCTCAGAGTGTGGGCCTGCTAGCAAGTGCCCTCACCGTTGTGAAACCACAGTTGGTTTCAACCGGAGACGAGATCAGCCACACATTAGCCTGTTGAGAGAGACATTAACATGCACTTAAACAGACTTGACTGCCAAACATATAACCGACCCATTCTACATGTGACGGCTTCATGCAATGTATCGGTGCATGTGACCCAGTTTGATGCGTGCTAGCTGCGCAGCAGAAGTGATGCGAGATATTAACTTCAACAGAGCGTGCTTCTCTGGATTGTCTGTATTTGTGCTGTTAGGGTGCATCTGTCTAGCATCAGACAAGCTGGATTGCTGGTAAGTTTGTATTGCATGTGTGAGGTTTTGCTTGATTTGTGTGTGTGTGGTTTATTGGCACCAGTGGGATATTTATGTTGGTCTGCAGTAACAATAATACATGATTATATTTTATCTTTAGCAGAGAAGAATTTATGTGCTGCGTGTGCTATTGTGTCTGTTACATTTGTGACTTAGGAGGTAAAAAGCAATTGTATTTGTGTGGGGGTCTCTTGTGTGTTGTGGGTTTGTGTGTGTGTGTTTTCTGTGTGTATTAAGAAAGCTGGGGTCTTATCAGCTTGAAGCAGCTTTCTGTCAGGGCTTCTTCTCGGCCAACTGCCTATCAGAAAAAAACACCACTGTCACTATGGGAAACTCAACTCTGTTTTTTCCTGCAGTCTGTTGTCATTGTGAGGGATTGTTCTCAGCCAGTTTGACATTCGCTACTATGTAAGTTCTTACTCTCATTATTATGCATGTCATTGTTGGATGTAATGTTCTCAAAACGTGCCAAAACCTTCAGGTCAGATCAGAATTAGTCATTATTACTGTTAAAGCATTGTGTTTATGTTCGTCGCTTATAAGAGCTTTCTTCTGTCTTCTTCAGCACCAAATGGACTCCTTGGGTGGAGAAGATGTAGAACAAAATGCAACAGGAAGTTTGAAGATGGAACTTCCTGTTCTTACTCAACCTGGTCTTGGTGTGACCACTACGACAGTGACCACCATCACACAAACAGGAGGAGACTGGAGCACAGGGCTCTTTGATGTGTGCGGTGACACCAGCACATGTAAGGGGAACTGCTGTACAGAGTCTGTAGGTTGACACTTGGTTAGTACATACAAGGCTGTCCTGTGTGGACAGCAATAGATTTGGTAGAGGCTATGTACAAAATACAGATTTCTCATATTTATGATATTTAGCCTCTGGATTATGAGAGATATTTTGTGATTTTATGAATTGCAGAATTCTTTGCTATTTTACTTGTCTTTGGAGTCTTGTAATCCAGCAGTTTGTTGTTGCATACTGGTTACAACAAAAACATCATTATACAAATAACTTACAGTCTCACAAAAATCAAGGACACCAGTTTTTTCTATTTAGTTAATGCACAAAGTTCATGCATCTCTAAGTATTTAAACTGCTTTTAACTGGTAATCCATTGTGAACACTGTAACCAGAACCAGAATTTCATGTCCAATAATACATCTGTGACTATTTCATGTATTAAATATTTGATCATTTTCTGTCTTACAAATATTAATAGTTTATGACAATTTCAAAAGTTCTGACATTCTCCATTTCTACTCATTCAATTGCTAGAGCCGTACACATCAGACAGTTCCTGGATCAGTTATAAATTTAATCCCCATCAATCAATATAAGCAGTTTTATAGTAACTGCAGATCAGCACTCAGGTTCTTTATAAATTCCAGCCCATCTCTCCTCTCTTCAGTTCTGATGGGTATGTTTGTGCCCTGCTGTTTGGACCTCAGTCTTGCTCATCAGTATGGAGAAAGCATGTGTTTGCCTCTGCTGCCCGGCTCCACGTTTGCCATGAGAGTAGGCATCAGAGAGCGCTTTAAAATCAGGGTAAGGATTCAATGGCCATTCCAATAATATCATTATGGGTTGTTCTCAGGAAATTGTGCCTATTGTATAATGTGTTCATGCATGACATGACTGCGTTAAACTTTAGTAGAACGCAGTAAATTTTATTGTGTTCTTTGCTAAGTTGTATTAGTATTTATTTATTGTGTTTATCGATTGTGTTTATCAAATAAAACATTCAATTCTATCTAAATTACTTTAATTGAAACTAAAAATTATGCTGTCATCAGATCAGCATGCTGTGGGTTTGTATTTTTATAAAACCTTAGAATAATGAATACTTGTATATTAGGGCTATAAACATTTTTGTACCGATCTTCATTGTAACATTCAACCCCAAAGTAGTGAGTAGTGAGTATCCAGTTAAAGCAATGGCATTTTGTAGTAGTAATCTTTGTCATTTAAGTTTAAACAATAAAAATGTAGCATAGCATTAGCATTACTGCCACAGTTTCTAGAGAATGACCCTGCTCCGCACTTTTATATGGATGTGAATGAAAAAAAAATGAAAACAAGCAAATACTGTAAAATATTAAATCGTGAATGTACACTGTCATTTCAATTTGACAATATTATCTTGACTGTGGGTAAAAGAAAAAAATGACCCAGTATATTTTCTCCAAGAATAGATTCACCTTGTCATATCTTCTTTTGAAGAGATAAAACGCATCCAGTTTTTTTTTGACATTTAGATGAAAATTCCTTAAATAAAATTTCCTAACCAGATTCTTTGACTGAGATGGGTTGTTAAGTCAATTAGGGAAAAGAATCCTTACTTTCCAGCTATTAGAAATCTACCAACCCTAATTTGCAATATCGGCAATATCAAGTTAAAAATACATTAGAGTGGCTCTACAGTACCTGTGTGTGTGTCTCTAGGGCAGTGTGTGTGAGGACTGGACCACGGTATATTGCTGCTACCCTCTGGCCCTCTGTCAAATGATCAGAGAGATGAAGAAGAGGCTGAAGACACAGATCTACACTGTTTCCACCAGGCTGGAGAGCTCCTGAGATTGTGTGTGTGTGAGACCATGTGTGTGTACTACTATATGTGGACACATGTACACTCATGCACACGAGGACACAAATGTGTATAATGTCATGTGTATAACACTGTAAATATGGTTTACGGGGATACATAAGCACACTAAATGGTGTTTCTTTTTAAAATAAATAATGGCACATGTTTTGTGTGAGGGGTGGGTTTAGGGGTGAGGTTAGGTTAACGGGACAGAGATTTGATTAGCTCAATGTACCAATCATTAGGGAGAGTTCCTGTAAATCACATATGCGTGTGTGTGTGTGTGTGAGAATGCAGATATGCCTCTCAGAGGTTTTTGTCATCAATGTTTTTGGGCGATGCAAAAGGACTGAGGGGCTGTCAGCTGTCAGCATGTTTATTACTGAGGTCCTGAGGTTCACGCAGGGTTAGGCATGTCAGTACTCTCTGCTTGAAGATTGATGTCGCTGACATTTCAAAATGATGGAAAGATGGAGAAACAGATGGGTAGAGAGACGGATGAGTGAAGGTTTATGATCTATTCTGGGAGTGTTGCTTGATTTCAGATTTGTCTCATGGTACATGTACAGATGCATTTAATGTGTTCATTTTCATTAAAATAAAATCAAATTAGGGTTAAATCAACCATTTAATTTTTATGGTAAAACAATTAAAGGGCAAGTGTATATCTTTTGTGGTACTAGTGTCACAAACAGTATAGCAAAAATAATGAAACTCCCGCAGTCTACCATTGGTCAGTCAGACAGGTAGTCCCGCCCCAAACGTAAGGCATTGGTTGAGTCAATAATGCCATATCGAGCTGGTTGGGATGCTCAGACTAAAAGAGCAATGTTATAAAAGCCCTGCTGACAACGCCTTCTTAGAACAGCATTAAATCGCAAGCTAAATTATGCCAGCAAGCACATTTCAAGGGAGTGAACCTATGAATAGCTTATTTATTATCAACTGGAGAAAGCATTACACATATTATCATATACTTATAAAACTATATTATAGATTGAAAATTATATTTAAAAAAATATCTTTTATGGTTACTGAAACAAATGTATAAACAAGAAACATTTTAAAAACGATTTCATATAATGTTTAAATAAACAAATCTGTCGAAACTGGGCAGTTTGTGTCACTAAATCTAACCAGACTGGCCTCTTAAAACGCTTCTTTACACATGTAACATTTAAATATGATTTTGAGTCCAGTTACATACATTTCTCTAGCAGTGTTGTTGTATGTAAGTTTCAAACACGTGTTTCTATGTATATATAGTCATTCAAAAGCTAGAAATTCTTGTTTCTTTGCTGTGACGTGTGTGTGTATGTCACACACATTTTTCTCCTTCTTGGTTTTGTATCTGCAGCACTTAGGGCTCCAGTGGTCTTGTATTCCCCAGGGGCCACACAAAAAACCTTTGACAGCAGCAATTTACCTGCCTTTTAATTTTTTTACATTATTTTAAAGAAGACATTTCTCTAACAGATTTTCAATGGAGATTTTTTTAATGTCCAGTACATGTGGCTGTTTTTTAAGGGTTCACATAGCAGTGAAGAGATGAGCTTATCATATTAGCCATCTTCAGGACCAGCTGTATATCTGCAGAGGGCACTGTTGTCACACACACGTTTCTCTTCATGTGCAGTAAGCAGTGTGTATCTGTGTATGAAAGGGCAGGTATATTGCTGCTGTCAAAGGTTTTCTGAGGGGCCCCTGGGAGGCACGAGACCACTGGAGCCTTAAGTGCTGCAGATACAAAACCAGGAAGGGGAAAAATGAAATTGAGCGGCTGTGAGGAAAGATCAAGAAAAGTTTCAAGCAGTTCTGTTTCTCTCGCACTTGCTCAAATACATTCTCCAGTACCAATACACCTTTTTTTGTAACGGTTACATAGAGATAAAACCAAGTTTTATATTCTTTGAAACCCCTCAAGATCATGTGTTCATAAGGTCAGGAATTTGTTTAAAATGAAAAAAAAAGCTGCCTTGAAGTCGTGGCAGACTGATAGCGTTTACTAGTTGATAATGTGTCAATTAAAACACGGTGGAAGCTTATTGGTCTTTATCATAGTGATTGTGAATGTAACTTCATATGATTTTTGAATGCTTTTGAGTTCTATATGAGTACAATACTACTCATTAGCTGGTTTCTGTGCTGACAAGGTTGCAAAATTACCAAATTACTAAAATTACTAAACACATTTTAAATACTAAACCAACAGTTTAATTTCCTTAACACATATCACCATAATTGCACCTTTCTAGATCAAGAGCAGAAACTTCCCAAGAAGAGAATCCAGGAGCAGCAGAATCCAAGAGCTTCCGTGACAACTTTTGGAGCATCTGTTCCCTAATGAGGAGTTCTCTTCCCGTGACGCATCTTAATGTTGTGTTTGGAGCTTCTTAGCAACCTAACGTCCCCCTGGTAACATTCTGGTCCACAGAAACAACACATGCACCTGAGGCAGATACCGTCTTAACCTAGCAGGCTGATGGAGAGCCAGTCAGATGTTTGAGTTCCCATAGCTTTGATCTCTTGGATCTATGGATGAGCAGACAGCTTTAAAGAGAACACCATAGACGTCATTCAGCCTAAAAAAGCATTTTGTATCCTGTTCAGCAAAAAGTAGATGTGTAGACCCTGCAGAGGGAGGTGCTAAAGAGTGGAGAACTGCTACTCTTTTCTAAATATCCATAGCTGGTTCTAGATCTTATGTGAGTTTGACATGGAGAAGGGGGAGGTTGATGTTTCTCTAGTCTATAGGCTCAATCAAAAAACAGTGGGAGAACAGGTCTAACTGTGGTGGACAGTCATTAATTCCGGTTCAAGTCTGATCAAAAATACATTCTGATCTTTGCCCTCCAACCACTTGTTTTTGAGAAAGGGCTGTAACTATCTGTAATGTATTATCTGCATGCAGGAAACTCCACCCAAAGGAATGACATCAATGACGTTCATCTAAAGTAGAAACAAGTAACACTTTAGAATACTGTTTCTTACTTAATAGGTAGTTACACAGGAACGAATGCAGAACATATGGTTTTACATTAACACTGTAGTCAGTACTGATACCTAATAAGGAAGAGTGATTAACTGATCAGTAGATAATAGCATACTAATGTTTAGGGCAAGGAGCAATTAGTTACTTATTACTTATTTAATAGTCTTTATTAACTACTATATGGTGTATGCCTCCTGCAGAACTATACATCAACTGAGGTTTATTTAAAATAACTATACATTAACCACTCATTAACAGTCATATGCAAATAATTATACCAAAAATGGGCTTATATATGATCCTGTTTATTATTAATAATACAACATTTCATTTAAAATGTTTACAACGTCCAAATTTTGTTTACTTTCAGGTCAGTGTACTTTGAACATTTTATGTTATCTTCACACTAGTATGGAAAAATAGCTCATTAAGAACGAATCACGTGGCAAACAGTTTTATCTTAAAAACAGAATAAAACTGCTTTGTTGATCTCTAAGAACTATGGTTATAAAGGTTCAAATTTGATGGTGTCCTCATCAGCTGGACTTTGGGGTGTATTTGTGAGATATATTTGCTCTGTCTACTCCCTGGGTCTCGTCCTAACTCCTAACTCTTTGATATCTCCACATATATCTTTTGATATCTTTTGATGTGTTTCTAGGTGTGGCTCTTATCTGGGTGCTTCCTGAAGTCTGCTGACATGCTGGTCACATGGAATAACTAATCTCACAGTGTCTCTGTTCTGAAGCCTGTGTTCTGCAGGATTGTGTTGTCTATAAAGAGATTGAGATTGATTCTACTGTACCTAATAAATTGACTGTCATATAAAAGATATCATGGATGTTGTAACTGCACAAATATGGAGGGAAGATGCATCTTTGCATGGATTGCCATTCGATGCATAAATTGGACATATATTTTTACTTTATCGTCACAGCAAGGTGGTCACTAGTGAAGGGCATGGGACTGTGCATGTTTTTGTGTTGCCATCTTGTTAGTTATGATGTCATGCTTCTGTGATTAAGAAGTTGTATCTCTTGTAAGGTGAAAGGTTAAAATGATAAGAATTTTTAGTCTGCTACAATGAAAGACAAGATGATTTTTAGGCAGCTAAAATAAACCAGCTAAGTTCTTATTTTCAGTCAAGGTCATGAGTTACAGGACCGTTGTCTCTGTAAGACATCCTCCAATGCAGTCCCACGTCCCCCCACCGCTCATCTTGATAGGGAATGATTTCCGATAAAACCCACTGAAGCTATCACAGAAGGCTCTTACATCTTGTAAGATATGATAAAACCCCGTAAGACATCGACAGCTGATGTTTACAGTATGTTGTTGTAAATAATCATTTTCTGAAGTAGAGCAGCTGTAATGCTCCAGTATTCCAGGATAATGATGCCAAATCCAGACTGATGGATACTTGTGAGATGAATTATGGGTAATTTACTACAGCATCACAGTGCCCCAGTGACCTTCCTTTGGACGCTATGCATCAAGCTCACTGAAACTAGGGCAGTGAAAGAAAAAAAACAGGTGGTTAGTGATAAAACAAGACAAACAATGATGGCAAATAATAGATCATAAGAAAAGCACACACGCACAGATGCACACGGGAAGCAACATAGCAGCATCTAAACATAAGAAATTTTCACTTCAGCACTAATTTGTGGCGGCAGAATTATACATCATCATTTAACAATCTCTAAGGTCATAGAAAGTATGTTTTAAAAGGTTTTAAGACACATTTTAAGAAATTTTTCAATGGATATAATGAATAGATTTTTTACATTTTGGACCCCTTTATTATAAAACATATATATACTTTCTTCCTTTAATGTACAGTACATGTCAATGTTATTTAAGGGTTCACACAGCAGTGAAGACGTGAGCTTATCATATTAGCCACCTTTAGGACCAGCTGACAAGAAGAATCACCTTACAGGTCGGTGGTCTGTTTGATGTCACCCTCTCTTCTGAAAAGATGTCTTGCTTTGAAGTTTCCTCAACATGACACTAACTCTGTATCTCAATCCACATGCCGTGGGTGAGCCAGTTAATAATTCAGGGGATATCAGTTCCTTCTCTTCACAATTTGATTGGAACATAAAGATGGGAAACCTCTCTTAGGTAAAACAGGGATTTTTCCGACCGAGTCAGTGACAGGTTGAGGTTTGCTGTGAAGGTCAGGAAACATTCAAATCACTGTGATAGGTTGTCAAGACCTGAGTTCCCTGAATATGATTTTTAATTTGCTACGATAAACTAAGTATGTTAAATCTCATGTCATTTGCTGATAATGCACATTTAGAGATACGGTAATTAAACATGGTCTCATAATTAAATATTTCCTGGAGGTGGTCTTCTGAAATGCACCGTTGTGAAAAAGCCCATGTCAAAAAGTTGCAAGGCATAAAGCCATAAAGGGCATCGGTGTAAATATAAGGCGATGGTATAGGGATGTTTGGAAAGAAATAAGCATCCCTCATATGACATGCCAGTCAAATAAACAGAGCACAACAGAGGCTCCTGAAACATGAATGGCCATCAATCAGGAATCCACGACTGGTGTGGGTGTTTGAGGGGAGATGGACTGAAAACAGGAGTAGGTTAGTAAAGAAGACAGAAGAGCGAGAGAGATGGAAACTGACAGTGAAGTGAATGAACGAGAGTGCAGTGAAAATAATAAAGCAAAAAAGAAAACAGTCAGCAAGAAAAGAAAAAAAAACAGGGGCGAAAATCTCAAGGGGTGGAGAGAGGTCTAAATAAACCTTAACATTAAATAGTGAGGAAGTAAGCAAAAGACGGCTCAGTTTTTACATTTTCAAAAGTTTTGCATGCCTGTGCTAAACTTGCTGCCATAATGCTGTGTGGATGGTAGGGTGTTCTGAGTGGCTTTCAGCTAGTTTCTGTTTGGGTGCTAAGTGTTCTGTGTAGTTTCTATAAGGCATTGTTATGTAATTGATATGCTAGCGCAATGTTGAGTTGTGTTTTGAGTAATTTTTAGCTTGTTGCTTTGCAGTTGCTAGCATGTTCTGGATGGCTGCTAATGAGTTTCTAGGTGGTTGTTATGGTGTTCTGGGAGATAACTAGCCCATGTCACAAAAGCCAATCCATCAAATCTCTGGCACTTAGAATATCTTAGTTTCCTCCTTAATCTATAGGATTTGTTCACCAATTGCATTGTCTGCCAGATAAAATCAGAAGTTTAAATGCTATATTCTCAAAAATGTTGCAGCTTGTGGTACTATTCAGTAGGTACAGTAGATATTAAGTCAAATGGTGATATTAGCTCAAATGGTGGGTTGAGTCACATGCTAACATTTATTACCTTGGGAATTTGAAGTATACAGTAAATTTCTCCAGATTCCTCAGCTGCAATACTACAATACTCTAAGCATGCTTTCAGTCCTCTAGGTAACTAGGTAAACTTCAGTAAACACTTCATTCAGTAACCTAGGGAAAGGTTTCAAGGCACTAAAACTTAGAATGTGTATTAATGTTCTATCAGATGTACACTCAAAATCATAGTGCATTGTGGGTAAAGAGTAGTGAATGAATGTAGAAAATTAGTTAACTGAGAATTTGGAAAGCATTACAAAATGGCTGACACCCTATACAATGCACTTTATAGGAAATAGGGGGTGGTTCGGACAGTTACATTTAAACAATAAAAAATTTGAAAATTTTGAAAACTTTAAAAAACATCCATTTAAATGTTTTTTACATAGTGTATTAATGTTATTGCTTGGTTACAAGAATGCTATTCACTTTTTTGATTCTGTAATGTTTTTAAAATGTTCCACTTACAGTGAAAACAGTAATGTTTTTGATATATGTTTTGAATAAGGTTATGATATATAACATTAATAAAAGTTTTACTAATGTTACTGCAAGAATGTTTCTGATTACTTTAAAATAAGTTTTAGAGAACATTTCCTGCTAGCTGGGTTTGCTCTAATTGTCGTAAACGATTTTATATTATATAAATATGTTAAATTAAATGTGATTCCTATGAGCTTCTAAATAGCTAATTTTTCATTCCAGGTGCTTTAGCTATTAGTTCATAAAGGTATGAAACCAAATCTGCATTGTGGCATCTGTGGTAGTTTCCAGTGAATATAAATCGGTTTGTGCTTAGAAATATGAGTGCTTTTTTGTTAAGTCTTTTAGGTTTTTTATCCGTATTTCAAGCCTTTCTCAAAAGCAAATAGTTTCACCACTGATTTTATTGTACATTATTATTCACCAAATGCTGTTGGTAGTATTTTGCGAGCAGGAAGGGTACTTTTTCTTAGATTTAACATTACGGTAGCTACACATTTGCAAAACTATTGGTGATATTGCAGTAAGATTTGTTATAATACTTTGGTTTTGTTCACGGCACATAAATCCAATTTGTTTTTTCGATCTGATCTGTGACACATTCATTTTGTAAGTAATGGAAGCTGATGTGCTTGTTCAGGCAGTGTAGTCAATATCTCGTATATCTATACCAACTGCTATAGTAATGACTTAAGCATTAACACGATGCCAAGAAACATCCTGGTTACATATGTAACCCCAGGGAACAGAGACGTAATGTCACATATGACTGACTGACAGGGAACTTTCTTATACAAAATCTGAGCGTGGCTGCCATTACAGAAAGAAAGGCAGGAAGTGACATTGGCAACAGAGGCATTCCTGTATTTACACATTAATTTGTTTGCTGTTCAAAACAGCTCTGCATAGTGCATGTCACATAATTTATTAAACTAACTGAGCAAAAAAAGATTCAATAAATGTGACAGACATTGTAGTGTTTACTCTTTTATTTTAAAATATAATACATACATAATTAAATGTTGTATATAAACATAAGCATTTTTTGTTTTGTCAACAAATACAATAAACGTGACAAATGTGACATACATTTGAAAATAAATTTTTTATGATCCGCCACAGGATATTTACAATATTTATATCAAAAATGTGCGCGACAGTACTCTCTGACATGTGGTATTTCATCAGTGTCTGAAATAGCTTACTCATTTTGGTTCAATTTTTCCCCATATAGTGAACTCAAATGTCATTCACTTTATAGGGAATAGTGAAGGAGTGAACGAACGAGCAGTTTTGGACGCAGCGAATGTAAACCTAAGGATGACAAATCCATCCCTTTTGCTGCTGTATAATTGAAACAGCCTATTTTTAGCACAAGGTACAGTATCCTGCCAGGTCCAAAATGCTGCATCTTACCCATTTTTAAATCAGAATAATACAAAGGTGCTTAAATGACCTTACCATCATGTGCATGGAAAACTGAGGAGGAGAGATGTTTTCACATAGACTAAAAATACTGGAGAGCTAAGATAACTGCTCAATAAATGTAGCATGGGTACAACAACTGCACATACTGTAACCATATCAGGTCTATGCATGAACAATGCAGTCCTTTATCTCAGAGGTCTCCAAGGAGGTTCATAGACCTGCAGAGTTTAGATCCAATTAATTAATCACACCTGAACCAGCTAATCAAGGTCTTTGGGGCTGCTAGAAACATCCAGGCAATTGTGTGGGAGTAAGTTGGTTGGAGCTAAACTCTGCAGGCCTGTGGATCTCCAGGGACATGGACCCCTGTTCTACCTGCTAGAGTGATAGATTTTAGGATACTGAAGTATTTACAATATGCTTATTTGGGGTTTAAAAATATACTGTAATGCTTTTTTCATGTTATTTTGTTTGTTATGTTTAAATGTACAGCTAGTGTGTTGTCACAAAGTCTATATTTTAAAATGTAATTTTTAAAACAAATATTGAGTTTTCATGGATGTCTTGTGTTAACATGTAGAGCACTTACAGATAAAATGTAATGATTTAGTGTAGGGCCTTCATTTTCTGTTACAATTTTCAAATACCTGAATACAATTAAATAGCATAGTTATAAATGTAGACACATTGCCTTTATGCATCTTTAGTCTAATCATATGGCTAAACATTTTTCTGAATAAATAAATAAAAATCAAATTGCATAATTATCTCTCATATAATTTTTTATCCAAAAACTGCACTTGTACTCTTTATTAAGATGCTGTACAAATGATGTCATAATTATTCTGCCACACTTAATTACTGTATTCAAATAATACGGACCATGCACTATATGAAATAAAACTAGTTTAAAAGAAAGAATCTGGGAGAAGTTTTCAAACACTCACTGTATCATAGATTCATTCTGTTTGGAGCTGGATGAACAGGTCAGGCCTTTGGTGGGCTTGATCCAGGTTTAAAGTGCATGTGGAAATCAGGATGACAGCCATCTGTAATTGAAGCTGCTTGCGAAGGATGTAACAGCCAACTGCTCACTTGGATTAAATTAGCCTCAATGCTGCAGTTATGCGACAACAAAACACGGTATCCAGCAGGCAGCTTTTGTCTGAGTGATGATTTATGATGGAGACTCTCGTTACCTGTGCAGACACCAATGAGGTGGGAAATTACTATGCCAAGATATTTCTGGATTGATGCACAGAAACTACTGAGCTTCTAAAATGGACAGTCGAAAATATATGCCAATAATAAATTCTGTACTATAGGCAAAACTCCTGTATCTTTTAATGTAGCACTCAGCATTGTCTCCAATTCATTCTCTCACACTTTTTGTGTGTTGCGTTTGTCTGTGCAAAACCCACCAAACATTAAAGCTAGTTGCAAGTATGTTGCTATGCAGTTGCTAAGGTATTTTAAGTGATTTATAGGGTGTTGCTCTGAAGTTGCTAGCCTGTTTTGGGCTGCGTTTCTCAAAAGCATGGTAAGTATATCAGAGCATCAATTGGCACTAGTGGTCTCTAAAATCAATTTAGGCTCACAATGCTTTTGAGCAGGCCCGGCCCTAACCAATTTGGCGCCCTAGGCAAGATTTCAGATGGTGCCTGTTGCATTGCAGTAAATTCCACTGCTAGTGTACATATACTCATAAAAAAATTAATAGCTTTGTCTTGGACATTCTTTTATTTAAATAAAGCAATTGCACATTCAAAATACTTAGAAAGAATTAAAGAAACAAATACAAAAAAATGAACAGAACATATGAAATACAATATAAATAGCTTCTGATCTAATTATTTTTAATCCGACCACGCCCACGAGCTACTTTTATTATCAATCATCGTTCGGAAACAGCAAAATAATATCATTGACATCATCTTTACCGTACCATTACCTCTGTCTTTGTCGCGTTTTCCTCCTCTTTTGTTTTTTTCCTCCCCTGGGCACCAGACAGTTTAGGACGTTTTGACATGTTGAGCTTGTTGATCCATCAAAAAACGTCCACCGTGTAGCAGGTAAAGTCTGATTATTTGGAAGAAGGGGGGGGCGTCTTAGGCAAGTAGGCTATATTATTATTATTATTATTATTATTACTACTACTACTACTACTAAGTAGGCTTTGCTATGCAGATAAATAAATGTAGGCTTATTCTTTTCTGAAGTCATAATACAGGGCTATTCAATTGGCGGCCCGCGGGCCACATGCGGCCCAGAATCAACCTCCGAGTGGCCCAGCCCGTGGTTCCGCCCATAGATAATAAATTAATA
>JAZGTJ010004542.1:0-30508 GCA_036877575.1 Botia almorhae
GCACCTGCAGTTCAGTTGGTGTAGCATGGCACCAGCAACATCAACGACATGGGTTGGATTCACACACACACATAGGCCTACTGATTTAAACCATAACATAAATGCACTGTAAGTCACTTTAGATAGAAGCATCTGTCAGATGTATAAAAGTAATATGTGGATGTACTTACCGGATGACTAAAATGAGGTTAAGAGTAGTTTCTGCTTTAAGTGTTTGATGTTCAGCCTTTGACCATTTCTAATTGTCATGGTGTCAATTACCAGCAGGTTTGCAGGGAGAACCGCTTGAGCTTTAACTGCTTTGCAACACTTGGCCTTTAAACAGGTTGAACAGCGTAAATGAATGTATCTGTATGTGCTTAGACTATCTATACCTTGGTAAGTAAATGGATATGTTTGTACAGGTCTGATTTTCTCATTAGATGTTATTGTTATTTCACATGGAAGTTAAAAAGATCTAGTTGCCTAGGTAACACAGACTGTATTTTATTCAACTCTTTATTTTACTATTTAGGTTTTCCTGAGCGCATATATGTGTGTGGGATTTCTCATTTAAAAGAAAACACCTTTAAAGAAATCCTTATTCATTAATCTTCAGAGTATCTTTATAACATTGGGCCTTCTGTAAAAACAATTTTAACAGAAATTGACCCAATATTGCAAACATGCATTTAATTAAATGCAGGAACACAAAGCAGTCAAACCTCATGCGGCTCTACCAAATGCTGAACAGCAGGTTTGTAAATGATTACGGTCAGACAGTAAATAAATTCACTCTTGTTCAGTCTAAATGACTGTCAGAAAGACCAACAATCCCTAGAAGTCGAAGACAAGAGGATATGTCTATAAGATTTGTTTCTGGCACAGCTCGACTGAAGCACAGGTGACATGCTAAGAATTATGCCCATTGCAATGGGACTGTCTGTGCAGAAATATGGCTGAGAAAGAGAGCAATATCTCGACCCGTGTGCCATTCTCACCAAATGAACACTAATAAGGGGCAAAGAAAAGAAAAAATGTATAAACATTGTGACTAATGGAATTTGAACATGGCCACAGGCTAAAGGAGGAGAATTCAATGTAATCAAAGGTGACAGTTGCACAAAGGAATTATGCAAATGTGCTTATGGCCCAAGATTTAGAGAGCCAACACAGAACAAAAAAAATAATAAGCATGCATGCATGCCCACAAAACAAATCACAAGCCCTGGCACTTGCTTTCTGCATACAAATAACAAATGATGTACATGACAAAAATAAGTTTAAAAACATTTTATATGTGTTTGTAAAGGTATTTTGTCTTGTTTTTGGTTAAAAATATCTTAAAACATTCTTTAAAAAGATATATTAAATTCAGAAGATAAATACTATAAGACATTGTAACTTGACTTTAAAGAAGTATGTAAAATTAGTTTATCCTAACTCATTGATATTTCTTGTTTATGCACTTAGCACTAAGGTTTCTGAGGGGTTATACTTAAAACAAGATGAGACAAACAAATTGCCAGTGGGGTAAATAATATAAACTTAATAAAACATAATTGGACAGTCTCTATTAGAATGTAGAAGCCGAGGGGTGGGGGTGTTAGAATTAGTGTGAGCTTTTGCCCTGTTATTTCTGTCTTACATAGTTTTGCTTATCAAGTTTTTTATGTGGTTTAAAAGATGTTTAATTATTTTTATTATAGAGCGTAGTGAACTTTGAGTATTTCTTTTTAAAAATGTTCAGCAAAAGTAATTACTTCAATCAAATGTGCTTGTTAATTTTCGCCCTGCTCTGCTGGGGAAAAATAGAACGTTTTAAAAGCCTTGGAACCATCAATACCATCAGTCATACATATTTTGTGTAATGACTGGATGACATTTATGTCGTGCTTGCAGGAGCTGAGTAAAATCCGTGTGCCACCGTCATGCAAAAGCTTTGCCAAGAATTATATTACCTGATACATCATCATTTTTAGCTCCAAGACACAATGTGCTCATGCCTGTGCCTACAGTATTGTGAACCCCATCAGCCTCTGGCTTTCAACATATCCCTCACCTTCTCCATTAAAATATATGATCCATATATGGACTTTCCTGTAGGCAGCACACTACAAACAATGTTTCATTAACATATAGGAATTGACATACATTTGTACACTTCCAACAACTTCCACTTGAATCCAACAGCTTTATTTTACAAAAGAGGACTGCTACATCATCAAGCCTACTTGTGCATGTGCAGCCATGAGTAACATCACACTGAGTTTAAGTCAAGTTGGAAGTTTGATGTTAGCGGGGTTGCTTCAGGTTTTGAATGAGAATGTTAGTCAAGCACATTTGTACCTAACACACTGCTTCAGCAGGACTGTGAGGCAGTGTGGGCTTAGTTAAGTACTAGCTGACCCACTCTTAGCTATGAATCTTTTATCAGAAGCACATTACACTTCCTCAGTCTGGCGCCTGATCGGTGTGAAGCCAACCCTGTGCGGTATCCATTATTAAACATAGCATGAAGGAAACTGTGGGGTGGGGGGTTGGTACAGGGAAGTGATATTTGAGGTGCGGTACTTAGCTTAGATGTACTCAGTTACACAAGATTTGAAGCGCAAAAACATCACCTGTTATGTTTCTCTGGTGAGTAGAGACGGGGAAGTAGAAGTGTTTAGCTCATTTGAACTGGCATGTTCTTTTTTAGCAATGTGAATTCTAAATATGTTTATAAATATATGTAATATTATACATTTATACATTTATATATAAATATATATACATATACACATAATACATTTATATTTATAAAACTGCACGTTTATAAATATACATTAAATTCTACATATATAATTATATAACATAAAATACATCATTTCTGTTGCAGAAACCATGCAATGATTATTTTGCATATAAATCATGCATGCTAATTTTGGTCCATGATTTAAAAAAATTAATGTTGCTCAAAACGTTTACATATTTTTTTTAAATATATGCAGTATACCACCAGACATCTTATCATCGTCTTGGGCAAATGACTAAGTTTTGTTTTGTCTTGTCATGACTTCTTTTGCCTAGGGATCCTGCCACTGGTCCTCCTTCAAAAGAGAACTAAAGAGAAGACAGTGAGGCGAGCAGTACACACAGTTATCCACAAGCGTATAAGTTACAAGCTCTATTAAAATGCAAATATTTGTTTATTTATACAGGTTTTAACTTTACACCCAGGGCAAGAGTTGCAGATTCACTCTGCTTCCTTAAGCATGAACATCCAGTTCCATTTCTGTGCATTCACAAATGCCATCAGTGACCTTTCAGGAATTTGACTGAAAAGCAGAATGTGAAGTGGCAGGTAATTACTCATGTGTGATGGCTGCCTGTCAATCTCCCGTCCGTAAGCCATTGTTATTTCACCTCATTTCACTTCGTGTACTTTCCTTGATGTACATTTCTTTAGGCTTTGAAATATACATCCTGTTTTTGTCCAGTTTGATACTACACAGTCACACATGCACAATGGAACCATGCAGATGTGCAACACATACATAGCAGGATTTTAATGTACAGTAAAAATAAAAGAATATTTGAAAAGGGCAACAACACCTTATCCTTTAACCTTCAGAGGAATTTTCCTCGTTATGAGCTTGCAAACAAACACATTCAGTATATTCCAGATAAGCCCTTTTAACTTTTTGTCAACATAACTGTTCTTCGTCCCCGATGGGCGCTCAGCTCTTCGACTCGGCTACAAAGGCGGAAAATTGCAAATGTAAAGAGTGCCTCTCCCCAGGGCACCAATTAAAACTTCCTTTGGCTGAACGACAGCATGAATTCCATCTTTTGGTTGCTTTCTTCCCCTCCGTCTCCTAAACTTGTAACAAACTCGTGAAATCTGCGCAATAGCAGAGGCTATTAAAAGCCCTGGTGATAGAGATGGAAGATGCTATTAGTCACGCATTAGGCTTAAATTATGGAATAATTTCTGAATGTATAATCAAATATCTGGTCCTTGAAAATCATTATCATATGCTTTGCATGAACTTGAGTGCATCCAGTGGACTGAGGTGGACGAACGGAAACTAGATTTAACGTGCAATGAAACTTCATTTCCAGTAAACAGTAGACTTTCACATGTGCCATCCAGCTGCGTGCCACAAATCAGTTTACCCCCGTGGGCTGTAGGTTTAAATAAACTGAACATGCAGCATTTATTCACATTGGACAGATCAGACCAAGATGTCTCAGAGCATTCAAAATACCAAATAAATTTTTGTTGCCATTGGCTTTCCAAAGCTGAGAAAGTCAGAGATATGATGGCACCAGTGGCTTCACAAACTGGTTTTGGCATTATTTGAGAGACCAAACTCGGATTTTTCATCACAGAGCAACAGCTCAGAAAGACAAAAACTTGGCACTGCTTCAGCGCAGATATTTTACGGCACCAGTCTGGCCTCTGGATGTTCATCTGTCTGCAGCTAAAAGAAATCAACAAAATCAGATTTTCTGGAGAGTTTGTGGGTCAATGATGCAATCAACCTTTAATTGCATGTGCTGATTGTTTGAAAACAAATTAATGGATCATTTTGTGAGATGCTGTTTGTTGATGTTACCATTGGCAACGGCAAATAAGTAACACATTCAGGAACATTATGCAAATCATATTTTTATTAAATTTTTAACAGATCAGCAAAGGTTTTTATACAAAGGTTGTTTTATGTAGAAATACTTTGTATTTTACCAGCTTAATGTGTAAAAACTATGAAATAGAACCACAGAAAATAAATAAATAACATAATAAATAAATTCATTACTTATCATGGTAAGTAAGGATTATAATGTGTTACTTTGAATTCTCCTGAAGGTGTAAATAATGTACCTCTGTGGTGCTATCAAAACATTTCTCAGTTTGAGCATCTAACCATTGCAACACAGCAGCATTGTCTCAACCAATGCCATGAGATTTTGGCCAACCAATGACAAATGGCAGAAGGCAGATGATGTGTGTAAATAAGCAGTGCTATTCGTACTGAATATCCTCCTCATTATTTCTATGGTGCCACAGAAGGGTGCCGAAATTACACATTCAACCTTTAAGTGTCAGACTCACAGGGTTTCCTGAAAAAAGTGTGTTGTTATTGTGTGCATTGGATTGCTTGATATTTGCTTTTATAACATTCATTTTTATAGCCCAACAGAGGGGTGGAAAAAAGATGTAGGGTCATCCAGCAGCCAATGAGGTGCTGAGCAGAAAGAGACAGAGAGAGATAGGAGGAGAGAAGAGAGAGAGAACTTTAAATCCTTTTCAGATATCAAGATAAGATACAGTACATCTTGGCTGTTGTTGAAAACAGTGGAACAAGCCTGAGTCTAAGTCTTCCTGCCTGAAACACTCGGTCCCAGGTGATCAATTTTGATTCATGCTTGTGCTGCAACATCATCTCAACTAAAAGAAAACATCTTGTATCCACAGTGTATACAGTTTATAAAATCTGCGGTGCAAAAAAAAGCTTAAGGTTAAGAGGAAGAGAAGAAAAATATATTGTATCCGGCATGGCTGCAGTCAATAAATATCACAGACAAGTTTGGTATTTGTTTTCGTTAGACAGCCTTTAAATTTGGTCTGGGGATTGTGCAACATATCAGATTTTAGCTGATATATGATTGTACTTACAACAGCAGTAACAGCACAATAGCATCAGATTTCCTCTAGACGCAATGATGTGTTGCGTATCACTACAGAATAAAAGACTGATATGCTAACAGTATATGCTAACCACTGCTAACAGAATGATATGCTAACAGTATATGCTAATTACTACTAACAGAATGATATGCTAACATGCTAACAGTATATGCTAACTACTACTAACAGAATGATATACTAACAGTAGCTAACTACTTTAGATTGCATCAAGATCGATGAAAAAATTGTTCTTATTATCAGTGGTCAAGCCTGTGGTCAACATTCCAAGTAACTAAAATAGATAAGATACTGCATGTTATCTTATACTATCAAAAAGAAGTGCAATGACAAGACTGCAGTTATAATCTATGCCGTGTTAACTGCGAACCCTGTTGTTTTATGTCTGCTTTCCCACATGTTCTCACCTCAGCAGGAACACCGAAGATTCCCTTAAGAGATGATTAGAAGCTCTTAGGCATTTAACACTAATTTAGCTCTCACTATTGTTAAGTGATTAATTATGAGGGGAACATGGCATAATTTTTGTTTCCTAGTAAGCAACATTCTTCAGAGAAAGCAGCTTGGCTACATACTGTTGTTGTTATATAGGCCATGAATCCAAGAGAGGTTAAATTGTTGTATGAAGCGCTTGTGTGGAATATTTCTGTTAAAATCGAATAATCTCAGTCAAAAATATCCCTCATTAGTACAGTCTTAATATGTCTATGCTCTAACAAGGCAATATTTCCTTGGCTTATACAAAGTGAGTGTTAATAGAGCAAATTAGCCACTTTGATAAGAAATAAAAGGGAGTGACCATCATGCTAACAACAGAAGCTACAAAGAGCTTTCAAGAATGAAACCGAGTTAATGAGTTGAAACCAAGCACAAAACCTCAATTCATGTGGGATACACAGTACAAACAGCCCTTAGTGTCTCCTACCTGGTCCCCATAGTCTAGCTAAGATATTTCAAATATCTTACATTCTTCCCCACTGTGGCCTGGGGAAAATTGCCTCTTACATCATTATCGTTTATGCCAGTTGCTACACAGGCGAGGTCAGACTCCAGGGGAAATGCACAACGTTCATAGGAAACCGCATCTGCATGACTGCCACTGTTTATCTTTCCTCAGCACCTTAAACTAATCCTCACTGTTCACGCCATGTGAGAGGCAGTATGGGCTACAGGGTGGGACTGTATTACTCTAAAGCCATTTGCAGAATTTGAAAAGAAAATTTACTGAGACTGAAAGTCTCCCGTAGCCAGACCTGGCCATGAACCACCAGCCACTTAAACAGGACAAACCGTATGACTGATGTGTAAAGCAACCAGACACAGATTGTGTTGTTTTTAGGGATACATAGTAATACAATTTTTTTAATAAAGCAAGTTAAAGGCGTAGCACATTTTCACATAAAACACAGTAAAATAGCAGAAAATATAGAAACACAGTTATTCTAAGTATGGAGGTAAAAATGAGTTAATCAGATTAGTGATTACTGGATCGCTAACATTTAGTGTGCATAAAATGATTAGCAAATAGTTAGATAGTCAGATAGATAGTCAAAAGTCTGACTATTTAAGAAGACTGTCTACTCTGCCTCTGCATTATGCTTTAAAGGGTCTTCTGTAGTCAAGCCTGGCATTGATAGCAGCCTGCTAAACTATGAGCTATACCAATAACAACACTTACAAGGATATGCATGAAAATGAACATCATATACAACAACCATATTGAATGAATTGTACATGATAAAATATATATCACTTTTAAATAAAAGATTCAGAACTGATTGTAAACAGTTCACAGCGTGAGAAAACTGACATATTTGTGGGCTAGACTTGCGCTCTGACAATCCCTGATTGAACGTAATTTTTCATTCTAATCAGAATTCAACAAAAGAACCACACAGCACTTTTCACACAGGGAAAGGGGCTGGCGTAGCATTTCAATCTGAATAAAGTATGTAAAACTTTGTGGGCAGATGGAAATGTGTGATAACTACTGTACCCTTGAGCCAGATGTTTCATTATTTTCTCCAGGGTGGATATGCACATTTCATCAAAAAATAAACATAGTGATCAAAACTGCTTTAATATTTTAGACTTCTGCATTCCATGCGTAGAGTTTGGAAGCGTGTGCATTAGCATCATGCTTCTGTGTGCACATTTAATGAGCACTGCTTCTGAAGCGCTGCGTTGATATTGTTCCTTTGACTCGTTTTAATTTAGAAGCATGCTCACTAAGATGCTCACTGAGGGTAAATTACACTTTATATAGTAACAAATGTTTACCACGGAAAAGTATGATGCCTAGCTGTCTTAGCATTTGTGTGTTCTAAATATCCAAGGTTAGATGACTCTCAGTGTAATGAATGCTCTGATCTCTTGTTATCTCTATGCTCGCTCCCTTTTATCCCATAATTGACTCACTTAAGGGCCATGTTGCGTTATTCAGCTGCGAGAATAAATAATACTTTGATCCCCCGACAATGGACCCATGATCTTGAGGATAATGCACCCATCATTCAGCCTGAGCATCTGCTCTTTGTCTCTGAGATACCCACTTGACTATGTGGGCACACTTGAGCACTGTGGGTGGACACAAACAAATGACCTTCAATCAGCACATTATCGTCGACATCTGACTCTATACTTTATAGAAATCTCTTAGTACGAAACTAGCCATCTGTATGCCATTCAAACAGTTAAAGTTTCCCTTGCAGCTTTCTGTATAAGTGGGCTTTCATAAACCAGGCTTTAATTTTCAGCTTAACTCCTGAGACTGTTCACTGGATTCTGTATCCACTTCAAGCCATTCTGTGGTTTTCGTTCCAGGCAACGTTTTTACATGATGAATGGATGGGATGAACTTTGTACATACATAAGGTTAATACTGCTAATGGGCTGGTGGATTAAAATTTGAGCACAAAACTGTCTCAGCATGTTTGCTGTAAGAGCATTCAACCAGTTTCTTCCGAGCCTGTGCTAACACTTTAGTGTCTTGAATGAAGATGACATAACACAGGAAAGCATTAGCAGTGAAGTAAACATTTGACTAACACCTGCAGGAGAGAAGACAGGCCAAAATCCGTTGTGAAGCCCATACAGAAATCTGATATATGGAAATATGTGTGTGTGTGTGTGTGTGTGTGTGTGTGTGTGTAGGTATTCTGCTATTGTATTTTGCCAGTCATTACAAGCAAATATTTACTGGTTACCTGGTTAACTAGTTACCTTCAGTGATCCTTCGCACATGCATTTCTGTATTTACAAATTACAACACTTAAACAATATAAACAAAACACAATTCACTTTGCTTTTTTAACAGAATATTGCACTGACAGATTTATGCATATGTTGTTTATTGTTTACATTTATATACTCTGTATTTATTGTCCCTTATGTCTTGAAATTGTCTGTAACATTGTGAGACTGTGATGTTGTGAAAAGTATGAAAAAAGAAATTTCTTTATAAAAGACATTTTTAAATGGCAAATACATTAGTTTTTTCCCCTGTTCCCTGTAAGGTATTAAAAAACAGACTGTAACTTTTGTGCAAAGATTGAAAGCTGTAATAAGATTCTACATTTGAAAGTGAAAACAAAACAAATAATGCCATAACCTAAGATAACCTAAAACTGTAATACAGCATAAGTTATCATATTAAAAAAAAAACATTTTAAACATTTTATAAAAATGAGTAGCAAGATAAATAGTTTATCTTGTGTCTGACAGAATTTTACCAGTTACATTTAAATGCAACACATGGGTCCCTGTTGCAGCCTCTGCATGTGAATGTGTGACATGGGAAAATTAACCAACATCCTCTTTTATTCAGTAAATGACTCAAACTGAAGGCTATTGTGTCCAGCCTGGTCCTACTCATCACAGTTGTCAACAGACCTAACAGTCTGATTATTAAAGAATTCAATACACCCCAAACTACTTTGATAAAACAGAAAGGGTAAGATAAAGTGTATCTCTCTGGGGCATTTTACATGCTAAATTCATTTAGTGTCTCCTTGACGCTGCATCTATAATTTTAGCATGCGCTGCTGGTTCAAAATCTCTCCTCAATAGTGCAACACTAGTGCCATCATATGGCTAAAGCAGTACATTGTGTTTCACTATGGCCATCAACAGAAGAGGACATTCGGATAGTTACCTATGGCCCTGTGATGTACCATCCTCCATAGTATAGCATAGTATAGATTGTAAGCTAGCACCCACAACATTTTTGTCCAGGCTGTTAAACAACAGCCCTGACTTTCACCATTTCTTGCTTACTAACTGGGATGAGAATGTCTATGGTTGATCTGAATATATAAAAGCACAGAACTAAAACAATGATCTAAGAGCAAGAAATCACAGAAGTGACGACAAAAGGTCAGTTACACCCATTTTGCAAAATCTGATCAGTTCAGTTATTTTGTGAATGTCAGGTATACATTTATATTTAAATGTATGTTCTGGGAAGAACGTGCATTCTCTGTTTAAATATTAATTGTTAATGTTAATTGTGCCACTGGTCCTGTGGCAGAGTAACCAGGATATAATATGCACTTATGATAATGGTAGTAAGGGGAGTACTTAAGTGCTTCAGGGTACTTGAAATTGAGTTGTATGTTCATTCATGTACTGTGTAATGTACTTTCAAACATGTCAGGAGTGCAGGTTATTTGAAGAGTGTATCAATATGAAACAGTGTATATATAAACAAACTTGAAACATACTGACAGTGATGTTGTACAGGATGAGTACAGATGTGTATGGAGCATGAGAATCCATTTAAAACAGAGATTTTGTTTGTTACAATAAGGGTCAGTATCTAGAAACTACTCAGTTCAGTTCAGGATAACAATTAGAGTAGAAAATCTAAGGTGGAATAGCTTCTGGGTATGTTTAGCCTCGGGCCAGCTAACTTTGACATTCTTCGGTTGACATGTCAAGATATTTAGACTGTTGAGGCAATGTAACCCATAATAATAAGCTCAACTACATTTTAATAACGAGGTTAACTACGCTTGTCAGGCCGCTTGTCGTTAATTGTGATAATTAATGAAAATCAATAATGCAAATTGACAGTTCTGAGGCTTTTAAAAATGTTAAAACTGAATTGGTTTTGCTCCGAAGCACCAACAAACAAATGTGTTCACATTACTGCGGGATTACTGCGAGAGAACTCAGAGTGCACTGAGCAGAAACAATTGTTCAAAATGGATTAATTAATGTATGTTTTACATATATTTATTCCTGTATCAGTTACTAGTGACAGTAATTACATTTGTTTGATTTTTCCAGATGCAGAGGAAGCAATCAAACACTTTAGGCAAACTCAGCCAGCATTCTTAAAGGGCAAATTTAACATTAGCGGTTGCCTTAATTTTATAAGCGTCTCGTAGTATCTCATTAAAAATGCAACAGCAAACAATGCAATTGGAGGTTTATGTTTCTAAAACAACACTTAGAAACATTAATTAGTTACCATTAATTCACATAAATACATGCTGAGTTGAAACCTTGGAAACCTTCACATAGTCATGGACCATGAACACTTTAGTCTGTTACTGCGATACATCAATGATGCCGCCATAATGGACCAGGCAGGACTGCCTATAAATACATACAATAAAATAAGTGAAGTTGCACTTTTCTGCATAAAAAGCAAAGTTACTTTTTTAAATATGTTTATGGTAATGATTGTGATTCATCATGAATCACAATCATGAGTAATGCTGTAAATTTTCTAAGAAAAAGGGTAAAAGATCACCTCCTGGTGCAGTTATCTCATCTGTTTCTAACCCTAATCTGTTTTAATTTTTAATTTGGTAAAAACATGTTGGACTGTTGGTGTGTCCTGATGACCTTGTTAGACATTCTTAATATGATGACATGAAAGCTGCTTTGAAATAGGAATTATCTGATAATTAAACAGATCCTCAAGTAAAAGTTAAGGCAAAATGTCTTAACTATATAAGTAAAACAGAAAGTTAACATATTTATTAGGTAGATAAAACAAATGCAGTATCCTGTGGAGGGGCATAAAACCAGTTGTTTAAAAACAGTTCAGATTTTATTCACAAAACAAGTTCAATTACTTTTCCATGTCAGTTTACTGTCCAAAATGTGAAACGATAGTATGTGGTGTGAAAATCAACAGACTGTAGGGACATTAGTGGAGACAAAAGACCCCTGGTGAAAAGACTGTATGGTGTGTCACTCAACAGGAAATTGCAGTTTTTCCCAAAAGGGGGTAATGGATTTGTTGTAAATGATGTGCAAAGTGGGCCCGCCTTGACTATTACAATTCGTTTTGTGAAATATGCCTGTACTAATAATGTATCAACATGAACACTGTTCAGGTAACTAAAAACATTATTGTGATTAAGGTGATTAAAGTAACAGAAATGATTCTTCATTTAAATGGTTATTTTAACGTTTAAAATGTTAATCTTAAATGATCTTATCCCAAAGTGTTTTTGCATGTTTTTATTGTCACGTATTTACACTCTGTAATAACTGCCCCGAAGACCTTTTGACCCATACATTTCGAGGTAAAACAGAATATATTTAGGGAATTTTTTTGCTTCTTAAATTTAAAACTACAGCACCTAATCGCAAAATATTACTAATAACCATTACTAGCTAACCAAACTCGCGCACGCCACTAGAGCGCGCCAGTGTAATTGGGACCGTTAAGATTTGATTCGGGGCGGAGGCTCGTGAGCTCATCCGCCTTCCCACTTCTATGATCTTCCCCACTGCAGCACAGCCATTTTACTAAACCTAGTGCAAGTGTGAAGGTAATACGCTCCTTGGCGGTATTTATCGATTACTTTCGAAGATACTGCGTTTTTAATTATATCTATAATATTTGAGAAAATCTTAACGTTTTTCAGTCATTTACTGCGTGATAATGTCTCGTGATCGGTCCCGTAACCGCGGAGGATTCCAGCAGCGAGGCCGTGGCGGCATCGGGATGCGCGGTGGGATGGGAAATCCCTACTTTCGGAATCAAAACCAGCATCCTTTTCAAAACCGTGGATCCAATATGGGTGGTGGGTTTAAGGCAAATCAGGGGAATCAACCCAGTCAGCCATCTACGCCTCAAAAGCCACAGGAATCCGGTCAAAATAAGCCCGTGATACAGTCACCCCCGGCCCAGGGCCCAGGTTTGGCCCAGCAGAATAATAACAAAGGCCCGTCGCCACTTCAGACTACCAGCCCCGCACCCCCGAAGATCCAGTCGCCGCCACCTCAGAATAACGCCAACGTAAAGAGTCCGGACCTCGGTTCTCCGCAGAACCTGCCTAAACACAATCATGCTAAAGGTGGGCTGGGAAATGACCAGAAACCGGCTGTTCCTATGAAGAAAGAGCCAGAGCAGACACCACAACAACAACAGCATCCAAAAAACGAGGACGTTTCTCAAAATCCGGTACAATAACTACCAAAACTGCACACTTAATAATTTGTGAATAAAAATGGGAGTTGGCAAGTTGTTTGTCTGATATTACAGTTTACATGAACGTTTGTTAGGTGGCATGGCGTTATGGAGGCTGAGCCGCCATTTTGTAGACGCTTAAACAATAGACCGATTCACGATGACTGTCTTTCATGTTTTTGTAATGAAGTCCGTGTTATTCTCCGTTAATGTTAAATGTAGTTAAGCCGTTTAGTTCTTTCTGAGCGTTAAGAAAATGCGTTTGTGTATTTTTCTATGCTATAGTGTGGCCTTAGTAAAAGTAGGTTACGTTTGTGTGGTGCGATGAGTCAGAACCAAAATAGCTAATAACAGTGATGTTTTTAAAATCTTCGGCTTGATTTTACCGAATGTTTAAAATAATTTACGTTGACACTCACATCGATTTAGTTGTAATGTCGGTTTTGATGCCGAATAAGTCCTTGAATCTTAATCGCCGTTACAAGTAAACCGTTAAAAGTCAGTGAAAGTTTATTTTTAATTGTATTGCATTGTAGGAATTGAAGGCAACGCTATCTTTGCTTCGAAAACCTGGGGAGAAAACTTATACTCAGCGTTGCCGATTGTTCATTGGAAATCTGCCGAACGACATCAGTGAAGTAGAATTCAGGAAATTGTTTGCAAAGTTTGGGGAACCCAGTGAGATCTTCATCAATCAAAGCAAAGGTTTTGGCTTCATCAGACTGGTAAGATAATGTTTTTGGGTGAAGGGTTTTCTAACACCATAAGTTCTTTGCATTGCAGTAAATGAATGCATTTACACAATCCCGATCAAATCCAATTTCACACTTTTGTTTTTAGGAATCCCGGGCCTTAGCAGAGATTGCAAAAGCTGAGCTGGATGATATTCCAATGAAAGGAAGACCACTCAGAGTTCGTTTTGCTACTCACTCTGCTGCACTGTCTGTGCGTAACTTGTCTCCACATGTCTCAAATGAGCTCCTGGAAGAGGCTTTCTCTCAGTTTGGAGTAGTGGAAAGGGCTATAGTTATCGTTGATGACCGTGGACGCTCAACGGGGAAAGGCATTGTTGAATTTTCATCCAAGCCTGCTGCGAGAAAGGCCATCGATCGGTGTAATGATGGCGTGTTCCTTCTCACAACGTAAGATGAAGTTCTTCAATATGTTGGGTGTGACGAAGGACCAGTCTTTTTGGATAGATTGAATATTAATTCTACTGCTTTTGTTCAGGTCACCCCGTCCAGTTGTTGTTGAATTGTTAGAACAGTATGATGATGAGGATGGTTTGCCAGAGAAGCTTGCGCAGAAGAACCCCAGTTATCAAAAGTAAGTTCTAAATGATTTAACACATTGTGAGACTAGAAGCTCAGTTTCTTACAATTTATTGTTAACTGCCTGAAGATCGTGACATTTTTATGGTCTTTATCATGAAAGTAAATCTGGACAGATGGTGTGTTCAGCATTTAGGTGGGGGTGGTCTTTGGCAGCAGTGACGAATGTTTATTACACTTCATATACCTAGATGTACAGATTAAGCACAGTTTATCTTTCTGGTGCTGTTAGTCACAGCAGCATTTTAAAATGACTTCCATTTGCCTTCAGGGAACGTGAGCAGCCTCCACGGTTTGCCCGTCCTGGCACCTTTGAGTTTGAATACTCCAAGCGGTGGAAGTCCCTCGATGAGATGGAGAAACAGCAGAGGCAGCAAGTGGAGAAGAACATTCGAGAGGCCCGTGAGAAGCTGGAAGCAGAGATGGAAGATGCCTATCATGAGCATCAAGCAAACATGCTTAGACAGGGCAAGAATAATGTTTTCGTTAAATTAATGTAACAACTTTATGCTATAGTGTTTGTTTATTGATGATTAATTGAGTTTTATTTCAATAGACCTTCTTAGACGTCAAGAGGAGCTCAGGCGCATGGAAGAGATGCACAGTCAAGAGATGCAGAAACGTAAAGAAATGCAGCTCAGGTATATTTAATTGTTGCGCTCTGTGGGGCAGAAACCCATGCTTGTGTTGTACAGAACAGCAGTTCTTTTGTTAAACTTTTCACTCCTCACTGACTGATCTAATCCAATCTGTAGACAAGAGGAAGAACGCCGTAGAAGAGAGGAGGAAATGATGCGGCAGAGGGAGGTTGAGGAACAGATGAGGCGTAAGCGTGAGGAGTCTTACAGAATGGGCGGCTATATGGATAATGTAAGTAATGCAGTTAGAAGGCTCATAAAATTAAATTGCCTTGATGATTAAGTCCTTTAAAACACAACTTATAATTGTTTTCTGTCACCACAGAGGGACCGAGAGATGAGAATGAATCCTGGTGGAGGCCTGGGATTGGCAGGTATGATGTATTCTAGATCTTAAAGATCAGAAAACTAGCCAGTTTTGTTTGTGTAATTTCAAAAGTATCTCAAAGTTATTGTCTTTGATGTGTTTTAAAACATTGCTTTCATTCCTCTGTGGCTCAGGGTCTAGACGTTGAGCTTTAGTTGTTCTGCCAATGTGTGTTGTAGGGCTGGACAATAATTCGATATCAATATATATCGCAATAATTTTTTTCAATAACGGTGATACGATTTTAAACCCATTTCTGATATTTCGATATAAATTTGCGTCACTGAATGGCGTTCAGTGCTCAGCTGTCAGAAAGAGCGGAACAGAATTGCGTGATGACGTACATCACAGACATTCAGCAGTAGTTGATTAAGCTCCGTCGCGGAAAGTTTTAGCTACAAAATGAGTACCCCTGACCGCAATACAGATGTGCATGAACAAGCTTCCACAAGAAGGCAGACGAAATGGTTAATAAGAGAGGAAAGACTAATTCAGTGGTGTGGAAGTGGTTCGGCTTTTTAAGTTAGGATAAACTTCAGGTTTCGGTGCTCTGCAAAATGTGCCAGACAGTGGTGCCGACTAGCAGCGGGAACACATCAAATCTGTTCCACCATTTGAAGCAGTTCCACCCGATAGAACATACTAAGAGTCAGAAGATGAGGCATCATAAAAGTTTAAGCCAACCTGTCCCCGAACCATCACCATCTTTTGTAGGTTACAGACATCCATTGTGTGTCCTCTGCAGTTTTTTCCTGAGGCTTTTTAATCGTGTCCATATCGATATCGGAATTATATCGTATCGACCGAAATTAAGAAATATATTGTGATATAAATTTTTGCCATATCATCCAGCCCTAGTCTGTTGTTGTTATTATTATTACTAATAGTGATACTAATGCTAATACAGACATGCCATATGGATCACCTAACCAGAAGTTCCAACTGGCAGGAATGAACTTTGATGCACACCAAGGAATGGGGGGACCAGCACCAGGCGCCATGGTGTCCAACGAAATGGTAATGTATTTGTGAGTTGAAAGTGAGTGGATGTTGTGTGCTTTGTGTGAGTGTTGATTTGAGCTGTTGTGGTTCATTCGAACTGCGGTCATTTGTTGCTAAGCCTTTAAAGAATCTGTGTTGATGTTTGGATTCTGAGGCTTGTCCGTGGACAGTGTGTTTATGATTCCTGTATAATTTAACTATATTGCCACCACCTGTTGGCAGAGGTCATTGTCAGCACTCAAGCTCAGCTCCCCTCACTCATCTCACTGGTTGCTTTGCAGGTTTGTCTGTACTAATATTATGCAGCTGTTTGCTCAAGGCACTTATTTGTAAGTCCTGTCCAAAATGCAGAAAGAGGCAGGCACATTTGTGGTCTGTATGTAGTCTTGGAATTGGTAATATGGCATGTTTCTAAAGACAAAGCCTGGATGTTTTTTAAAATGTGGCAAAACAGTACCTTATAAAATGCTGTTTGTTTCTAGTAGTGAACTACACTGTTGCAAACCCCTCCAGAGCCATATCAGTGCTGCTGTGGTGTCCACGTGAAAATGCTGTTTCCATGTATGGAGCTCCTATCAGTTACTTTTTGTAGTTTTGAGAAAATAGGTTTTTAGTGCAGATAAACTTCAAAGCAGCTTGATTCTAAAAATAAATAAAGTTATGGCAACTGTAATTGTTACATGGCTGAGCTTTGAGATGCTGATTTTGGCTGGAACACACTTTAATTTTTGTAATTTTAGTCGAAAAAAATGGAGTAGGGCTTGACCTTATTTGCTTGGAAAAGAGGCAGTTTTTCTTGGACTGTTGTTGTAGTGAGCTGTATGAAGCACATTGTCATCCCCAAGAAATTTCTGGTCTTTATGTGGTGTAATTCTGAATTTTTACTTGAAGTCTACAAACTTTTAAAGCGTTTGTCGCAAAAATTTCTCAGCAATAGAATATATATTTTTTCTATGCTAAAAGTAAACGGAGACCTTCCGTCTATGCCTGAAGTCCTGGCAATAAGACGTCTGAATTACCTGACATGAAACCTTTTCTTGGAAGGTATAAGATGACTTGTAAATGATGTAAAATGATGTAAATGACTTTTTGAAGATGCTTTAATGTGTGCTTATGACTGTTGTGTGAGGTGGACCTTTTGATGCCAGATTTAAAGGCAGGGTTATTAGAGACTGTTTGTACAACAGTAGGAGGTTGGCTCGCTTTTAGGCTGCACCAATTAAGTTATGAGAATCTCCATGTTTTTAAAATGGGTGCTTAATAGAATTTAGTATCCTAAAGGAATTTTTACATAATAAGAATCTCATCCACAAACCTATTCCTTTAAACAAATGAAAACGACTTCTAAAGTCAAAGAATATATTGACCTTGTTAACTTGGTGCTTATTGACTTATTGGTGCTGTGCACATAATTCACTGATGACCATTTTCCAAATAATATATTTTCAACCATTGGTTTTTGGTCTAACAAGAGGAGGTCATTTGCCTTGGTTTTTATGACAGTTGGTTCTTTCTAGCATTAAAAGCCCATCAGATATCTTTGTTGAATATGCTGTTTTATTCAGATCTAATGCTATAAAGGTAAAATGGGTTGCAAATGCAGTTCCGTGCTAAATTTTTAAATCAAATGTGTGTTACAGCAATTAGTGATGCACCGAAAAAAACATTCTGGGCCAAAATCAAAAATTCTTTACACACTGGACTGAAAACTCAAAATGCATGTTTAAATTGGTTTTTGTGATTTACACAATTCTGGCCCTTTTAAAGTTAAAGCGATTGCAAAAAATGTTTCACCAGTTGGTGGCAGTTTCCATAAGGTCTATTGTTGCAATCTCGCACATTTTTGCTCTGAACTTCCAACTTACTGTAAAACCAACAAGACGGTTGTTTTTAACCTGTAAATTAAATAAATTAATTTAATTTAATTACTTAAATGTTGACACAGCCCTATTACAGTAATCAGCACATTCAGTATCTGTGCTTTTTAATGTAGTGTTTAGTGATATTTTTGTCTCTGTCAAAAGTCTGTCAGCTTTCTGTGTTTAAATGAGAGCTGTCAGTTTATTTTCCTATATGTGGCTCTCATATGTCATGTCCACTGGGCATGGAGGACATGATTTTAAGTGTCCGTATGCAGACCATCCCCTGTCTGCCTAGCTCTCTTGCTTTACGGAGCTGTTCTTTACAGCACACAGATAGCATGATCATATACTGTAACACTAGCTAACGGGTGAGGGGAAATAACATTAGTAAAGCTCTTTTAAAAAAAGAAAAAAAAGGATGCTGCGTTAATTATTTTTTACATATTAAACAGGAAAAAATAAATGCATTAATTTTGACAGCCTTGTGTTAAAGTTTTCATGCAGTTGTCAATTTATGCATGCACAGCTGGGAAAAACTGTGATCTGAAGTGGCAATAATGTTTGTATTTTTGAACACAATGTGCATTGTTACATCCACTGTGTAAATTTCTCTGTTTGCATCTCATCCCGCATACAGAGAGAGTTGTGCAGGTCTCCTCTACTGTTAACTTGAGGGTCCCCAGGAAGATTGCAGTTACATTAAATAGAAAATTTTATGTTCCCTGCTTTTTTACCTAGGTCAAAGCAACTGTTATCTGACCTGGTCACATTCTGGTCATATTTGTAGATAATTGCTATTTTGAGCTAAAAATGCAAAATGACTTCAAGACATTTTTGAAAAAACATTTCTATGGCAGAAATTTCGGTGCACCCCTAATATTCAGTAATTTGCATTGTTGCGTCATGGTATTTTGCACATGTCAGATGAATATTTAAAATAAGTTCTTGTGCTAGGCCAGTCAGCTGATAAGGATGATTTAAAAATAAAAACTGTAGCTCAGTGGTTAGAGCATGGCGTTAACAATGCCAAGGTCATGGGTTCGATCCCAGGGATTGCACATACTTTGATTTAATGTATAGTATAATGCAATGTAAGTTGCTTTGGATAAAAGCGTCTGCCAAATGCGTAAATGTATTCATGTATTTCTCAGTTTTAAGGCTGAGCAAGTTTAAAATAGGCAAACAAATTTGTAATAATTTTTTATAATTATTTTTCAGATCTTTCAGGTTTTTATTGGAAAATACTAGCATTTGAAAGATCTTTTTCAAATGTAATATTTAAGCATTAAAAAAAACTTAGCATGTTTGTAGAAAGTGATCAAAATACAAAAATGTTTTAAACTAAATTTAAATTGGTTTCAATTTGACTATATTGTTATAATTGACCTAGATGGCTCAGGTTTTTTATTCCACCGTAAAATGCAAACTTAATACCACAATTACAAGTCGCCACAACCTTTGTTGCATTTGTACTTCTAAATCTCCAATTCAAATGTCTTCCGTATTTGTATACTGTAGTAATTGTCATAGCTGCGCTGTTAGAATGAAATGTATTGGGATTTGACTAATGAATACATTACCCTCTCTTCCTTTTTCTATGTCACCTGTGGCACCCGTGGATCTGCGTGTTGGAACTGTTTCACCAATTGTTTTCCTTGGATCCCACTTGTAAAATGCTTTGCTCATAATATGAACTCATGGAACTTTATTGCCCTCTGTTGCCTTTCCCCCCCACCCATGGACTTAAACCTCTTATTATCTACAAAACTAAACCCCCTCAACTCTCATATACTGAATGGTCCATGTAGCGCAATGAGCGTTTCCCACAAGGTGGCCCAGGGGGTCCAAGGGGCATGGGTGCTGGAAACCCAGGATATGGCAGGGTCCGTGAGGAATTTGATGGACCTGCCAAGAAGCCACGCTTCTAATCTGGCACTTTAACGCAGATTTTGTATGTGTAATTCGAGAGGCTTAGTTCTGGAGTCAAAATTGATGTATTTAAGTTTAAAGAATTTTCTTGCAATTTTAGCCTGAAGACTCCTGATGACCCTCTTCTCCATCCTATTTTTATTTTGTATTCTTAATAGGTTTAATAATAAAACAACTCAATTCAGCACTGGCTTAGTGCTACCAATATGTAACTTTCCCTTCCTAATAGTCTATATCTTGTCATGTTACTTGTGTTTATACTGGTGAATACTGTGAGTTGTTCTGATCTCTCTATGGCTGTGTTCTGTTCCATTCACATTTGAAGTAATACATGTACATTTTCAATAAAGAGTAGTTGGTTCTCCCAAACCCCATTCAGGTGTTGTTGGCACATTGTTTAATTTTGAAACACTAGTACTCGACTTTAAAGGTTGCTGTTTTGGGGTTTGTTGCTAGTTTCAAGGACCTGAACATATGATGGTCTCCTAAATCTAAAAATTGATTACATCTTTATCTTCTAAACTAAATTTCAAAATTAAATTTTAATGTTCAACAGAAGTCACTAGTTAGTGTGTCTTGATCAAAAACCTTCCACATTACAACAAATTATTTCCAACACTCTATGGAGACAGTGGAGACAAGTAATTTGACAAGTAATGATAATTCGGCAGACTTTTGATGTATAAAAGGCAAGAAAACACGTACTGCCTCTGCATTTAATCTACCTGCTGGGTAACAGATGATTTATCTACTGACAATTATTATTACAACAAAACTTACCTGGTGTTTTAACTTATTGTTTTACTTTTAATTTTGATCTTGCATCTTGTTACAGTTTGTAACACATGCACACTCGTATGCATACAAACTTGCATACAGCTGGAATTTGAATTGGTTTCTAAAACGACTATTAACAGTTGAGCAAAGTTTAAACTTCTTGCACCTAGAGCAAGAAACTGTCTTTGATCACAAAGTCATTGCATATGGCAGTTGGTTTTGAGTTTCAAAAATAATGTCAGCCTTTACTCCGTGCAGTAAATGTTTCAAAAATGCATTGTTTTTCCTCTTAATTATGTAATACCTTGGCTCCTGAAATAGTTTTAGTAAATGTTTTTGTTCAGACCTTTGCTGGGGAGGACATTTTATAAAAGGTTCTGTTCAAGGTGATGAAAGGCAAACCTATATAGAATGTGTCAATGGATGAGTATAACTTTCTGACAATATGCTAAATATGAAACCCAAATCTGGGTTTCTGGGTTCTGTTTGACCTCTAAATGTTTCTGTTTGGCTGCTCGACATCACACAATGCTATGATTGCTTTGGTATTTGTGTGTTGGTGAATGTCATTTTTAGAGTACTGCCTCAGGGGTTTAGTTTAGCATGTATTTAATTGTAATGCAGGCAATATAAAAACTTTGCGAAGTTTGATTTCACTTTATGAAATAGACTAGTTGTTTACTTGGGAGCATCCTTGTTGGATCTATTAATTGGAACGTAATTGTACATAATATTTTGCGCTTGTGTTTTACGTTCCGTTTCCACGTCTATAACTGAGGCAAGCGCCATAAAATGTGACTTGAATTTCGAGTGTAGTAGTTCTGTAAAGGTGAGGCCTGTGAAAGTCAATGGCAATCACAGTTTTATTTAGAAAATAATTACTTGCTTTTGCTATTATTAAAACCATAAACGAACAATGAAATTAAATGAGTAATGCTCCACACGTCTGACATGGGGACAAAAGTTTTAAACTACCCTATTTTTTTAAGTCATTGTGTATTTGTCATTAGAGCCTTATTGTTAAGAATAGTGCTACACAAAAAAAAAATTGACACTTAATTATCATGATTCCTTTAGTTTGTAAAATTAAAGTATTTAAATATTTAAAAACAGAAATTAAGTGACTAACAAACCCTCGTTCTGGGAAAAGAGAGCATCACAACAACGTCTAGTAGCGGTCTCTCTGCTATCTGCATCGACCTAAATCATTAGGTCAGATTTCAATAATCAGTCTCCGGAAACCATTGCGATATGCATTGTTGGACATTTTGGTGTATTGTGCAGCTGTAATTAAGAATAAAGGACTTGTTTTATTTTATACAGTTTCAGTAAACATTTAATGTCCAGTATACTGAACCTTAGCATTTTGTTGCTACAGTGTCAAGGCATTTACTGTATAGTAATAAAGGCTGAAATGATTCCATGAAATGTTTTCGATGCCTGCACATAAATGACTAATTAGGGTATTACATTAAATTTTTAATCTATAAACTTATTAGTTTACTATAGACACACTGTGGTGTGGTTGCTTTTATCCTGCAGTGATAAACATTTTAATTTTAGTAAAATGTGAAAATACATTGAGGTGTCCATTTTGGAATTATAATATTAAATCATAAATATTGAAAATGTATGATGTAGAAACAGACGTAGTTGTTATTTGAACAAGAATTCAAGCATTAAATTATCTAAAAATTTAGACAATCATCGATAATGGGTGAACAAAATTTTAAATTTTAATTGTTACGCTAAGTCTTATGAAAATTGTTTATGGCTACAAAAGTTCAATAGACTCATGCACCACATTCCAAACTTTCTGAAATCATGTGGTAGTTTTATGTGAGAAGCAGATTAGATTAAGACCATTTAAATTCTAAGAAGCTTTCCAGTGCAACAGCATGTATTTTTTTTGTTAGGCATTATGCAGGATTGTGGTATGTGAAGGGCACTGTTGTTCTCATGCTTTTAGCTAATTTTGTATGATACCTGCTTTAGGAGAACAGAAAGACTGTATTTAACTCTTCATTCACACACTACAGAAGAACTGTAATTTAATGTAATTTAAAACTCTGAAGGGCATCCACTTTCTGTTCTCCCAGACTCATAACTGTTATGAACTTATATGCATTTTGGGCAAGTAGAGCATGTTGCAATTTAAAATGCATGATGCAAATTTCTTTTATTTTAAAATATAGGATGTGGGATGCATGCCAAAGGGTCATTTTTTTTCTTTATACATTTTTTAAAATTAATATTCGATTAACTTTCAATTAATAAGATGTAGATATCTAGGTTTTTGCTCGCTCCACCACAATTATACTGACAACTTTTGGTTAAATGATTTACTAGACTTTTATTTTTATTTTTACTTATCATTATGACCACCACAATCTTAATTTTATAGATATGTAATGTGTTTGAATTGACCTTGTTTAATTTAATTTGTATAATTAATGCTATTGATGATATTTTGTGATTCAAATCCCATTGCTTATGGAATCAGGTTAGTGTTAACATGAAGAATGGAGCTAAAAAAGGTAAATTTACAAGTTTGTAGTTTCACACATTTTGGAAATATCATTGTCTGTTGTGCTGGTTTTCTATACCTTTTCTTCCTTAACAGGTTTGTTCGTGACTATTCCGAAATATCTTCAAGTTTGGAAATGTTTTGGATTTTAGCCATTTATTTTATAGTCTCAGCGTCAGGACACTCATGGACTGTACTCTGACTGCCTAATATGTATTGCACGCAGTCATAAATTCTCAGAACTGCAAGCTGCGATCTGATGACTGGCATTCCACAACATCCATGAAAAGGGGCGCTCAGGTTTTTATGATTAAATATCAATAAGCAGGCTGCTTCAATGAGCACATAAGGGGAAGAGTTGGATGCTTATTATGCCATTGTGAGATTTAAACCTTTAAAAGGTATTAAGACGTGTTTGGGAATGGTAAACTGGAGAACAATTACCACACCTTTTTGTTTTATTGATTTACCACATCAAGAAGAAAACAGACTATGCATGTCCATCAGAAAGCTTTTCTTCTGGGTGGAATAAGTTACAATGTTGTCAAGATATGTTAATTAGGTTGATGTGAGATTAATCCAGTTCCAAATATGGCTGTTTGGAACATAAGCGTTCCAATTGACATTTACTAAATATTTGCTAGCTTTTATTTCTGGTTGAAATTTTATTTTGTGTCATTACATTTATTAGCATTATTGAGGTATTCTTTTCGTATCCCAAAGTGCCATCTCGTTAGACAATTTATTCATTTTTCAATTTTAGTTACAAGCTGTTTTTGTAGTCATGTAGTCATGATTGTACACTAAAACAGGAATCGGGTTTACGGAACAGTTTCATATTCTTAAGTGACATGACAGTTCTGCTGAGGTAGTTTGCAGAAATTCTTTTTGACTTATGTAGGTTCAGTTAGGTTGAGTAGGTCCTTTTATTTATTTTTTATTGGTTAGGTCTTATTTATCTGAGTTGCTGATAGCAGCTCTTGGAACCTTCAGCTATCGACATACGCGAACTGTACATGGTTCCTTTTCAGTAGCCACTAGAAGATTATAGAGTATGGCTTTGCTTTTAAAACTATTTGCATGTTGGAACCAAGTCGGTATTATTAGAATTTTATGATTATCTATACAGAATATTTTAAAAATTAAGTTTTTTTACAACCTTTAATGATTTAAGGTTGACTTTAAAATGTTTATGTTGTAGGCTCAGACTGTATTGTGTAGACACATCAGACTGGGAGACATTTCTGACCACCATTTGTTGTTGAGTTTGTGGGGAAACATAGCAACACATAAGATCTACCCTCTCTGCATGAGGATAGTTTTTTGACAGAACTTTAAATTTTCTTGTCCTCCTTGTTGGAGCTGATTTTCATTCTTCAGTTTCGGCTTTGCTCCCATGAGCCTGTTAATCCTGCGTAAACCAGTGCCATTGTTGTTCCTGTTGTTGGAGTGGAGTTGTCCGATAACTCGTGATAATTCTACTGTCTCACACAGAGGCATGTCACTACATCTGCGCACATTCCTGATGCGCTGACCTGGCTTCATCCTTTCCTGCTCTCACCAACCCTTGCAAAGCTCCGGATGATTGATAGATATGTGGCCATCATAGGAATAATCTGTTTATCATTTGATTGACATTCTACAGGATCTCCTGCTGGGCAAAAGGTTCTTTCATCAGCAGTATTCATCAAAACACTCAATATTTCTGTCGCTTGAATTAGATGTAATCTCAAGCTCTACCAAAGTGGTAAATTCTTGACTATAAAACAAAAGGTTTGATATTTATAGTAAATGTTTACAGTAGATACCGTCAAATACTCTGTATTTGCCTATTATACAGAAAAGTTACAGTGCATGAAATATTCAAGACGATTGTGTAAAATAAGATGGCATTTGTTTAGAAATCACTAATGCATAATGTTTTCAAGATATTCCAATATCTTGAAAACATTAATTGAAATATTTCAAAATTATAGCAATTGTATTGATTTTGGTTGTTTGTAACCATATGTGTATGTAACCTGGTGGGGTTTCTTTTTCTTTGTAGAAGAATTAGACTGATATTCTAGATGTGTTGTATAGCATTTATTTCTAATTTCAATAGGTTGTAGCACTTACAAAAACTTCCCACTAGTTTGCAACATATGTTTTGGAGTAGTTAAGATGACTCCATGCAAGTATATATTTGACACTTATCAATTTGGAGAAATATTACTTTAAAATAGCCGTATACTGTAGTGATCACTATGCATGAAAGGGTTAATTTTAGGAAGACTATTATAAAACGGTTCATTGTTTTTCTATAGTTAAAGCTGCTATGTGTAACACTTGCCTCTCTATCGCCATCTCCTTTTAAATTGTAAACAGCGGCTGTAAGAACAAGCTACAAAGCTGTAGTCTATAGTACAAGAATAAATTATTAACCAGCTAAAATTATTAAACGTTATAAAATTAGAAATTATTATTACGAATTTGTTGGTTCATGTTGAACACTGATCTGTCATGTACTTGCTCGATAACCGTTTTTGTTAATTTTACCTTAAAACGTTATGTATTGCAGCTTTAAATGATGCAAGACAACAGGTACATTGATAATGAATTAAACAATTTGCATATTTAGGTTTTCCCTGAAAAGAATAATGTAATATTATTCAACTTATTGCCCAGCCCCAATATCAAGTAGAAGCTGTAGTTGTTCGCAGTGATCAGTCACTGAATATGGAATGTGAACAAATCTTGGCTTTGCCCCTTTCTCAAATTACACTGGCTATTTTATATGAAACTATGGGAAGAGTGCTCTCTTTCCTACCTAAAACATTCATGGCTAGATGCCTGGATACTACTAGCCAGAAGGGAAAGGAAAATTGACATTTCAGTTCTCAAGGACATCATCTTCAGATTTGGTAAGTGCACAAAGCATGATTGTTTGGCAGCCTGCCAAGTCCTTCAGCAAACATTGTAATCTTGTTTTATTTTTTCCTCCACATTAGCTATGTTTTACTATATATTTTTGACCTGGGGGAGTAACACTGGCAGAGGGGGGCATCAGCATAGAAATTATGAAGAAACTTTTCCTTTAAACAGCCTCAGACTAAAGGAGAAGTTCATTTAAAATTGTTATAAACCCACTATTTCATAGAACGTGAAAGTATTTTGGCAGAATATTAAAGCCAGGAACTGCCAAATTTCAAAAGTATAAACTCAGTTAAAGTGGAAAGTGCACCAAAATGGAAGTCATCCTTGACTGAAAAATACTGTTGTATCTTTCAAATATCATTAACTTTTTTAAAATGCGCAGCAGTAAAATGTGTTGCACCAGTTTTCAGTATGCAGAAGCACAAATGAGAAAGCTACATTGAAGGACAAGAATTGTAGTAACTTGTCAGTGTATTGCTCACACAAGACTTGCACAAGCCTTGTTAAATTACATAACTATTTAACTTTAAGCCTTTCGTTACATTACATCTTAGGAGTTTCAGGCTTGTAATATTTATGCTTTGTAAAATTAGACATTTTCGATGGCTTAAAATTAAGAATTAAATTAATCTTTAAGAAGCACTTGAAAGTGATAGACTAGTAGCCTTTTTTGCAGAGGTCTCTGATAACCTGATATGCCCATTTTTGACATCCTATGCCACTGTACTGTGGGACCTTCAGTATGCTATTGATAGGGTGACCAGGTTACTTGATGGTGAGTGATATTCTGCCCTCCAGCAGAATTGAATGGAAAATGCCATTTTGGGGCTTCTGGGACTTTAGTGAATGTGGCAAGAGCTTGTCTCTGTCTGTAATGTGTATTGAGTGAATGGTGGTGCTGTAGCTAAGCATTAGGGGCCAGTGTCCAGCTCAACCACTACTCCACATTTGAGTCTCCAGCAGTTGGTTACATTGAGGATGTGTAGTTCTGCAGATCAGTGGATCAGTTGAGCCTGGACTTGTTTGCATCAAGAGGTGTGCTTGCATATCACCAGAAAAGGTAAGTGATCTTGTCTTACGTTCCATTGTAAATAAACAACATACTACTTTCTCTTTGTTCATCTATCCCCTTTTGTGCTGAAATACTACCGGGGTTCTGACATCACACTTCTGAAAATGGATTCACAGTGCAGAAAATTTCTTTTGCTGTTTTTTTTAAACGTGCTGCAAAGACACTATTTGGAATGTGTGTGGTACTTTAGCTTCTGTTGTGTGTATCCTCAGCTCCTCTGTCTTCCACATATTAGCTGTCTGTGGGACAGCAGCAGTATTACTTGCACACCAGGCAATATGAATTTATTCACTGCACAATATAAAAAATGAAATCGAAGACCTCATGACTGGGGGTGGTGGCATTTTGTGGGTTTGATATATAAAGTTTCTTATAATTAAATGTGACATCATGCAAAATGAACCATGGACTTGATGACCATTGACCATTTGTGGTGTAGGTTAAGGTGGTAAACATGCTTGATCTGAAATTTACTCAAGTTAATTCACTTTTGTGTTACATCAGTGTTGCGTTTACTATTGTGTATTTGGAAACGGACCCCTTGGCAATGAATGAAAGACTTGATCTGTTTGAGAAGTTTTTCTGTGTACCAGGTTTTACATTTACAAAATACTTTGGCCAATAATAATATTTCTGCCTCATTTTAAGCCCACACTATGTCAGAAATAGTGCGGGAGTACAAAATAAACCAGTAGTAGATAAACAAAAGAAAATTAGCTTAATATGGTAGCGGAAGAGAATCAGCCGTTGTACGCTACAGTTTGCATTAGCAAAATCTGCAATAGCATTTGTCAGAGTTGATTGTTTTTTAAAACCTAGTCTTATGTTTTAAAATTGAATTTTGCCCATATAGCATTTGAATGGCTATGGTCTAGAAACGTGGTCTCACTAAATATAAAGCTGCAATCCGTAACTTTTCTACCAAACCTCTATCTCAGGTGGGTTTTTTTTCTCCCCCCAGAAACATTTTTTTGCTGGTTGAGTCTCTTCACATTCCATTAGCAATTATTAAGTAAACTGGTCTGAGTATATTTACGTAAGAATATATTGTCTGTGGAAGGTGCAGGATCATCATCCAATCACTGTGTTCCTTTTAAATGATAGCATATCCTACTTACCTGTTAAACTATGTACTTTCATACCTCTGCACACCCTGTTTACGCAGATAAACGTCTATCATCAGAGTAAAACAACAGTTGTGAGCACTGTTTTATGTACTTGCTCAGTAACTGATTTGTTTATCTTTAACTATGAGTTACAGATTGCAGCTTATAAAATATGTCTATGTAATAGTTACCTCCATGATGGATTTTTCTTTTTGCTGATCTTCATGTTCATGTCTTGCAGTTCCATTCGTGCTGTTTTTATACCGTTTTCTGAAGCTAAAGCATATAAATAATAGACCTTGCTATCTCTTGACACTTTAAACTTCAAAACATCTGTTGTAGTCTGCAACAAACAAACTATATTGGTGGTTATCTTTCTGTAGCAAAAATGTTTGTTTTTGGTTAATGCAAGGAAAAACAAAAGGCAGTCCTTCTTTTAGAACCTGGCAGTCTGTTTGTTCTTAATAGCTATTTGGATATAGCAGTCGTGCAGCCTTCACTCTTTCCTCTCCTTTGTATGTGGACTGGGGTGGGAAATCTCAATGATAAATATAAGCTTTACTCAAGTGCATCTTTAGGTAACTTTTTCTTACCGTAAGCCTTGTGAAAAATACAGGATTGCAGTTGTATGTCTGTAATGCAGTCGTGTTACTGCAAAACTATTTATGGTGCCTTAGATTTGTTCTAGTGCGTGTGCCCGTACGATACGTCTGCGTGTGCTGGCAGATCGGAGGCATTCTTTACATTTGTATAGTGCTGGATCAGTATTTTTCTGTCTGGATGTGTGTACATGCTTGTTTATCTGCACTGTGATCCATTCACCTCTTGATTTCCGATATTGATAATCCTTATTTGAGCTGTTGAGTGTTCAGCTATATGAAGTGTGATGCCCGAACCACCATCATGGAATAACGGTTGCCTCTGGAGAGGCTGACCTTACCCCAACAAGCACTTAAATTTCACTTCAGAAATTCAGCATTGTGTTGGAGGTGTTGTTGTCTGTATGGAGATGAGTCTATCCGTCATTACCTGCTCAGTTACTAAGTTGTACAGCATAACAGATATATTGTAGTGTTTGAATCAAATGGAGCTAAAACAGTCCTGGCCCTTTGGCCTCAATCTTCAGTATATGTACATATATAAAATGTGACTCTGCTTTACATTTAACCTGATTTTGCCTAGCTATGTATGTGAATTAAGAACGGTTGATTCCATTATTGGGGAATCTGCTTTTAATTGAAAACATTTAGATTGTTCTAACAGTAAAATAACAGCGTATAATGTTACATATATGAAGAGAAAACATTGTGTGACATTTAACTAGTACATTGTGGTAATGATGATAACCTGCATTCAGTTTGAACATTGTTGGATAGGACTTAGTACATTTTACTATATGTATGCTCACTGTCTTTTCCTCACTACAGGGACCACAGATGATTGAAGGAGGCTGAAAAGGATTGTACAGTATAATATAAGGGTATGCATTTAGTTAAACACTTTATAATATGTTGATACCTGGTTGTATTTTTCAGCATGTGTCCCACACAGGTGATTGTTTGCATGGAGTAAAATGTAGTTTATCTTTTTCAGATCAACAAAGAAAATGTGTACTTAACTGTTTGGCACTGGATGTTCTTCTACAGTGGACAAAATAATCTACTGGTATGTGGAAAATCAGTTTGTTCTTATTCTTCAGACACTAAAAAAAGAATCGTTCACCCAAAAAAGAAAATTGTCTTCATTTTGTTCCTTTCAGGCCATCCAAAGTGAGATTTTATACATCAGGAGAACAGTCAAGTTTAAAACAGTGGTCGTCTGTGATTCATAAATTGCAAGTCTGTATGTGTCATGACAATAATAAAGAGATACAAG
>JAZGTJ010004543.1:0-19145 GCA_036877575.1 Botia almorhae
CTTGATTAAGAGGATGTCGTTGAATGACTCTTCTGCAAAACTAAAATAAATCGGCACTTCCAGAAGAGATCGGAAAAGAGTGTTCAGGGAAAAGAGGCCATGTATTCCGGCTTTTGTGTCAATAGAGAAGAATATTTCATCTGTTTGCGTTTCCTTTTCTCACTTTTGATTTATGAGTCCTTTTCTGCTGTCTGGTTTGTCTGAGGAGATGAGAGATCGGTCTGCATTGACATGTCGAGGGAGCGGAGCGAAAGAGAGAGAAAGGAGAGAGAGACTAATGATGATATGTGCTATATTTAAATAGAGATTGTAGATAGATAGGCTCTGTGACTGTCTGTGAGTCCCTGTGGAGCATGTTGCTTTCCAGCCATGCTTTTCATCCCTCATCCCATTTAAAAATGAATGAGTAGTGCTGTGGAGAGGAAGGGAGGACAGGATTGGGCCTGCTGCCTTGCAGGGTTCACCCGTGCTGTGTACTGTGGTTAGTGTGGAGATGTTGGTGTTGTGCATGAATGTGTGTGTGTGTTTCAGAGAGAGTGCGTGAATACAGGGCTCAGCAATAAGGATGGGCTGATGTCCCAGAGCCCTATTAGTCTATTAGTGTTAATCTGAAATTTGTTGATCATGTATGTGATTTTATGGCTTTAAAACACTTGTTTTCGTTAACAAACTGAATGTGGTTAAAAACTGCTCGCTAATGGAAATATATTATTAATTCTATAATGCCTCAACCGTAGCTTTGTGTAAGAAAAAGATGTTTTTATTCACATATAAAAATATATTGCTATAACAACAATGCCTTAAGTACTTGCCTGACCAGACAAAAAAAACAAAACAAATCTTTATCGTTGAGCTCTGTTATATTCTTTATCGATTTGTCAGAAGTTACATGCAGCAGTGAAGACACCCTCTCTCTACCTCTCTCTGTCTCTCTCTCTCTTACCCGTCCCTCTCAGTTTGTTTTCCTCCTTTCGTGACTCCCAAAGGTACAAACAGTTTTAAAAGTTAATAAAACACCTCTGGTTAGTCACTGAGAACACATGTCAGCAGAGAAAGAGAGAGAAGCCTGTGTTCTCAATCCTTTTATTTGTTTATTGACAGTGTGAGCTGATCACTTAGAGGTGTTAACTTATGTCCCATTATCTTGATCGTGTTTTGTATTTTTATGATCGTTTCTCTTCACGATATCCCACCAAATACAGACGCAGACTACCGCCATAGTTTTCTGATCCATTTATTTGCTCTGTCTTGTTTTCGCAGACCTTCCTGGCAACGTTTCTCTTTACGAGAATTCCACCTCAATAAATGTGTTTGTAATTAAACACAGGTCCGGTCATGTGACCAGCCTAACATCATAAGATGGTGTAGTTGGAATGGACGTGGCGTGGCAGGGAATGGCCTCCCACAGTCTGCCCAGCTTTCGATGTCCCTGCCCCGCTGTGCGAAGTCTTGCTCTGTTAACATGCTCAAGCAGGAGCGTGTCAGATCTGCACAGCTCCCCAGAGGAAACGTTGGCTTATCAGAGTCCTTAATGTGGGATTGTGCGACTGACACATCAACTCATGCGCTTATAAGCGTTGTGCACGAACATGCCCCATTGTTTGCCAGCATGTGTGGTGGGGGGTGAAAGAGAGCAAGCATGTGCTGTTAAATGTTCCCACACTGTGTAAGGCAGACCTGAGTGAGGGGAGTATGGAAAGTAGGAAATAAAGAATGAGACACATGGTTCTCATTGAGTAGCTGTTTATGTTGGGTGTGTGTGTGCTTGCACTTTGGAGTCTTACCTGACAAACACTCTACCATAGACTTACACTCATCTCTGATCATTTTAGCTGAATTAGTGTACTTATTTATTTACATTTATGCACGTAGCTGATGCTTGTATCCAAAGTGACTCACTGTGCATTCAAGTTATACATTTTATCAGTATGTGTGTTCACTGGGAATCGAACCCTCAACCCTTGTGCTGCTAATGCAATTCTTTACCAGCTGAGCTACAGGAATTTTTTTGCCTCTATATTAGATAACACAAGGACAAATAGTGTGTGAAAGCCACCTAAGAAACAGCGAGACTTACTTAAGACTGCTTAAGCCATGCCAGCTCTGAAGACAACACAGCCATCTAAACGACAGCGCTTTGCTTTGCTTAGTGATTTCCACTCTGGATCAAACATTATTGTATAATGAGGGTGATGATTATCTCTGTTTTTGCTTGGTCTAGTGTGAGTCTGATTTGGTTTATTTCTCCAGTCACGTTCTGTGGCGTCCTGATTAAATGCCAGGATTACCATGTGCCCTTTCTTCGGTCCCACTGGCCTACTTGGGCCTTAAACACAACAGTCCCGTCTCTTGCTTCTTGCCTTCTTCAATCACTCTTTATCTTTCTGTTCATGTCTGTCTCTCTCATTGGTACCTTCCTGCAGCTGTCTGGATCTGACCTGATCTCTCCGCTGTGTGATTTATGGTTCTTGCATAATAGCAACATTCCAGAAATATGGCATCTCAGGGGAGCGCAGCATTCTTCCGTAGAGACGGCGATGTACAACAAAAACTGTGTTTGGTTTTGATTTGGGAGACAGAGACACAAGAGTGAGCTGTGTGCCTGTCAGCCGCCACTCTGACATGACTGATGGATGGACTGATGTTCTGACATTAGCACGGAAACGTTATATTAACATTAGGACTCTGATTTAAACATCAAATGTGGTGTACCGAGAATGATGTTCAGGTGAGGAAAAAGAAGTGGAGATAATTTAAATATATTTGAATTTTTTCTATATTTTAAAGCTGCAAAGTCTGTAACTTTAAAGTCTGTAACTCTGTAAAGTTACTTAGTTATGCCATCTCTGTTTGAAACATGAAATTGCAGGGTACTTGTGGAGTTATTTCCATAACATAGATAACAAGTATAACAGTTATAAGAACAAGCTACAAATGCTGCATCATTTACAGTACCCTGGGCATGCGATATAGTAGCCAGATTGTCTACCCAACAGTTCAAATTCTAATCTTTATTGTAAACATAACGTTGTGAATCGTGTAAGGATATCGTTTCAAAAAATCATGTTCTTGCTGAATAACTGATTTTTTTTCCTTTTTTAACCAAAATAAGTTACAGATTTAAGTTACAGCAACTTTAAAATGTTAAGAGATTGTATTATAAGATACAGCAAATACAAAAATTATTTAGAGGTAAATTGTGTGGTTTCTTTTTTGGGGCCTCAGTGAATGTTTTTCCTTAATACTGGATGCTTTGGTGAATCTTTTGTTAACCTCAGTCATGACCTTCAACGCCAAACAAGATGTGACATTCCACACCTGGACAAGGTTATTACAATTCCATCAAATGTCAAAAAAGAACTTGCACGTTCCTCTACGGCCTATTTTTAGCTCTGTAATTCACATTCAATCGATAATATTTTTAAATGATTTTTCCTGCTTTGGTTTGACCATTTCTTTTCTTATTACACTTTAATCGCTTCTAATCAAGTTTCAAGATATAAGGAGTCCAGACACCTCACTGATGTTCAGGACAACCACAGCCTAGCACAATCTGCTCCAATCTAAACATAATTAGATTGGGCCACATCCAGATGTCATTGGAGGACTTTGGCCAGCTGGAGCTGGAATGGAGGTCTCTCACTTTCTCTCTCTCTCTGTCATTCATTGGCGTATGGCGGTTTGGATGAGGGAAGGCTTGAGTGCTCTCTTCCCTTAGCTACACTTGTCATTTTCTTCAACTTACTGTGTTGATGGAAAATACTGAGACACACAATCACACAATATTTTCTGCTTGACATCATGCGCAATTCTCACTTCCCTAATACTTTTGTCTTTAAAGGTAAAGTCATTTCTGCACTAGCAGCCCAAAACAGAATTGCAAACGGTTTCTCCAGACAGTTTGTGATTGGTTAAGCCAGTGTTGCTAGGGCAGGATTAGAGAATCAAAGTTTGGATAGAATTTTTAAGCCTTGATGAAAAACCAACATGTAATTAAAGTCCAAGATATTTAAATAAAATGTTAGAGGCGTTTTGCCAGTATTGACTGGTATTTTGAGGTCAGTTGGTATCAAAATGCCATTTTCCTGTGCTTCCACAGTGATCAGTCACTTAGCATTTACGGTTGAGGTGACTGGTTCAAAAAATGCTTTTGTAACTAAGTATCCAGGTCACGTACACCTGCTGAGCAACTGCCATGGAGATGACTAAAGGTGTTAATGTGAACATTTCTTCAGGTATATTAGAGCACCTTTATTGGAACATTTTAAACTAACAGAGTGATATTAAAAGCGCCACTGAGCCAGTGTTTACCCTCTTCAGAGAAATCAACATATTTTATTGTCTATGCATATTACACACTTCACCTTTATTGCTGTAAAATAATTTAACTGTACTTTTTTGCACCCATATAATCTGTTAAGATAGATGGTTTTCTATTGCGGTACAATAGGCTAAACTTATAAAAAATATCATGCAAATTAGGAATTTTTTAAAATGTATAGAGCAAAATTTGAAATCTTTTATTCTCGTTCTCACAATTTCTTGCCCTCTTCCTTCCTACTTCACATTTTTCCATGTAAAGTGCCTGACATTAGGTAATATGGCACCCAGTTTTGTAAGCTTTAAAAGTTACTGTGGCAGAAAAAGACTGAATACAAGCACTTGTGTTTTCAGGAACTGTGTTTAAAGGAGCAATGGAGAGCTCTTAAACTGTAATGGGAACAGCGGTGGACTGATTTATATTCCTAGAAAACTGGACAAAATCTTTTCTCAGATTTAGGAAACACACAATCTTTTCGAACAAGGAATGACCCTCTGGTGTCATAATCTTAGACACAGTTGTACCGTCCTTTTGCTTTTTTTGCATATTGTGTACACCCTTTGGCATAAGGTCTGCCATATTTTAATAATGGAGAAAATATAATTTTTTTATGAACATTTTTTTTAGACTTGCTTCACATATCATCACGCAACAGATTAGGACAGGATTTGTAGAGCTTAGCTGATGGACACATGCTGTCCCCAGACACCCCTCACATACAAATAGAAAATGAACAGAATAGAGGAAAAGAAATAGAATAAAGTTTTTCTTGTCCAGCAGATTCTAGTATACCTGAATTTACATTTTCCATAGTGACTCTGCTAATGCACTGGACACTTCATGTAGCACTCAGGGACAATATATTGTGTCTCATTTATCCAGACTCTGCTGTTGTCTATAGAGGGATAAGAAGCAGGAGCAGAGCTCTGTGGATACTGGTTATTGTGATCTACCATCAGCTTAGGTCTCACCATCCTCTTACTTAATGTAACTGTGTGTGATCCAACCACATATAGATAATGACATATAGTAATAATAATGGATTAAATTATGCTTTATTATAGTCTATATGATTCATGCAGTAAACAACATTTGAGAAGTTGGATATTTAAAAAAATACCTTCCAAGACATATTCCCATCTAAGATATATTGTTTCAGCCAAATTTTGAAGTGGCATTGCATGTGTCCTTTATACAGAAGGCAATCCCATAATGCATTGTGAATCAAATCAACCTAAAATGGTGGATGAGGTGAGATAAATGTTGATTACAAATAAATGGTTATTTCATTCAATGCTGAAAATATGTATTTTTAGTGGAAAATGATTCTACCATCAATTTGACACAATATTTGAATTCTTAAGCGTTTAATGTCAGTGAAGATTTTTTTGGTATGTCTAAACAGTTTAAGGCAGTATACCTTATAGGTTTATTCTACAGTCACATGACACCACAGAAGCAAAGTTGTATGCACATAGGATTCTTACTTCCTCTTCTGGTTTTTGTCAAAATATTGTTCTTCACTTCCTTTAACGTAGTTTCTCTGATAAGATTTGTGAACATTTGTGCATTGTTCATTAAAAGCCCAAATCTCCTGAGATCTATTTAATGATGTAGAGGATTAGAATGAGTCTTTTACAAAAGTCGGAATTATGTAATATTTGTGTGCTTATGTAAGCAGCATGGACTGGCACTGTTTTTTTTCTTGTTTCTGTGAGTCTGGACCCCAGTCGTTACAGTACAGGTCAATCCTGCTTGATCCTGCATAGATTTAAAAGTCAGGGATTTGAGAAGGACTCTGTGTGTATCATCTAGTATGCTTATCCTGGCCCTCTTTTTCCTCTACTGTATGTGTGTGTGTAGGACAAATGCAGAAAGAGAAATTTTTTTGTTCCTAAACAGCATAATTTTGACCATGGCATTCCATCAATCTCTCCTCACTCATGTTTTCTTCGCCTGGCCCTTTTACATAAGCAGGTACAGAACATTGTGTCTTATTTAGCTGTTTGACCTGGTTAGAAACATCCGCTGGTTTACTTGTAGAGCTCTGTGTGTTGGAACAGTCTGTGTGCATGCTGGAAATATTCCTGCTATTAAGGTCTCTAACATGCCTGACGAATGTTTTAGCGCGTAAAGGGCCATCAGCAGCATAATGCAGTTGTGATTGGTGTGCCGGACGAGAGCTCGGCTGAAACAAACTCATGCTGATGTTCACGCTGCAGTGAGAGGCTTGTAAATAGCTTTAATTGATTCCAGGACTAATTGGTCTCAGTATCTAAGCTGTGTTTGAGGAGGCAGGCTGCAGAGGGGACCAGTGTTGTTGTCATGCAAGTCATGTCATTAATTAGTTGTCCTGAGTGTCCCCCTCAGAACCTGAGAGCTACTACCCATGTTTACAGTCAACACCTCTGTCCCACTCTTGCAGAGATTTTCCTGTAGAGGTGGAGAAGGTAAACACTGGGTCTGTGTCATTGGAAAATAATAATTCTGGTCAACTTGGATCACATACGCTTTATAAGACAATCATATTAATAGCTTGACATTGTTGAAATTCAAATTAAGCCAGCGTGATATTCCAAAATCATCAGCAAGGATATTAAAACTTATGCTTTATTACTTTTGGCCATTTTTTAAAATCTGTAGTATTATGCTAAAATTTTCTGCAAGAATGGAACATTTTTCATTGTTGTTGTACAGCAAGCATAAAAGATCCATCCTTTTCTATACCACTTACCCTGTGTGTGGTTGTGGGGAGTGCTGGAGGCTATCCCTGCTTATCTCAGGCCCTAGGCAGGAAAACACCCAGGACAGGTGGCCAGTCCAGTTCTGCTTGTTTTGTTTTTAATGAAGGGGAAACCTGAGTACCTGAAAGAAACCACACAGCACAGGGAGAGCATCCAAACTTCAGATAGAGCTCAGAGAGGGCTTGAACCAGGGACCTTCTTACTGTGAGGCAACAGTACTACTCACTAAGTCACATGTAATCATTATTTCACGTTACATTACAAGAGACATATAGAGATTCCCCACAAAGAATTTTATGCAGATACTTAATGCAAAGGAGAACAGAAAACAATCCCTACATTGTGTCACTCAGTATAAAGCACTGGGGGTGCAATTCATCAACTGAGTCTGCTTAGTTAGATTAGCTTATATTTTCTGTACATTACTCATCTGTGTAATTCCACATCAGCAGATAATGTCTCATCCAGGGCCAGGGAAACAGCTGTTTGAGGACACGCACTGGATTCCAGCAGTGTTTAAGGGCAAATGACAAAATGCACATCGTTAAATGAACGGAAGGAAACTTAGTCATCTGGGAAAATGGGTTTCTGCATGACAATTACAGGAGCTTTAAAGGGGAAAATCACTTAAAAGGCTGAACTTTTTTTTCACAGATTCTGTCAACCAATCAACATTTGTGCTGTAGTTCTATCATTAGCAGCAGATATAATGCTGTATGTTATTGTATGTTAAGTAATGAAAACAATGCCAGTGAATTCCATTGATGCAATACTGTAGATTGATGTCATGTACTGATAAACAAAATACATAAATAATATGATCATTTTTTATATCATGGTAAAATAAGTTAAGCATTTCCATGCTTTGCTTAATATAATAGAAGCTTCTAAAAAATTAGCTGCCTGGACAGGATCATTTACAGAGTCCAGAGGCTCCTGGACTCCAGAGGCTCAGCATTCCAGAGGCCCTGCTTTACTGTACTGTTTAATATAGCCTCTCATCTTGTGTGATCATTTCTGAATTATCAGTCAAAGGCAAATCCTGCTGCTCTGACTGTATAAGAAGCCACAAGTACTGTATATGTCATTATACTGGCTTTGTTATCGTAGTCTAGCCCAGTCATTAAGTGAGTCACTTGATTGGCTCTCGTCTTTGATGAGTGGAAAGCGTGATGTCTTTGGAGCCTGTGGGAAATTAGTTTTAAACCACACAAGCATTGTAATGACAGACGGCACACGCAATTCCCAGAGGGGTTTCTGTATTAATCACTAAACATAAATAATGAAGAGCAAAACAATAAGGCTTAATTCCACTGTGTCATAATTTATATGCAGTTTTGTTCATTTTGGTTTAACTTCAGTCCAGTTAACCTAATGAATATATAAAATTGGTTTTGTCGTGTTTTTCTGCTGTCTTTCATTTTACATTTATGCATTTGGCATAAATTGAAATCAAATTCATTTACAGCGAAAGCTTAATTTTACGAGCCAGCATTTTATCAGTTTGTTTACCGTGGGAATCGCCTGCGACCTTGGCATTGTTAGCTGCGTGTTGAAATACACGACATTGCTCTTTCTCTCATGTCTCTCATTTACTCCAGTTTTTTTTTCCCATCCGGCTTAACCAGGCCACAGGGGATAAATTAATTAAAGTTAATTTGATATCTTAAATACTTGTGTTCTTTATTGGTTTAGTTCACAAAGCTGCGTTCTTTTGTAATGCTGTATATGATGTGTGATTAAGAAGAGCAGATGTTGCACCTATCTGTAAGTTTACCTGCCCCCCGGCTCTGTTTGTCTCTCTATATGTCTACTTGTAAATACTGCAGTGTGGATTTATGTACATATAGCCACTATTTAGTTTGTGTGTGTGTGTGTATGTGTGTGGGTTTGAATATGAGGACACAAATGTGTATATTAATGTGTATAACAGTGAAAACCTGTTTACGGGGATACTTCCTGTGTCCTCATAAACCAAATTGCCTCAAAATCATACTTAATGGTGATTTTCTTAAAAAATGCCAAAAGTATTCTGTGAGGGTTAGGGTTAGGAGATAGAATGTACAGTTTGTGCAGTGTAAAAACCATGACGTCTTTGGAGAGTCGTCATAAGCCACATATACCAACGTGTGTGTGTGTGTGTTTCTATGTATATATGTATGTTTTTGTGTGCACATATACTTACGTAAAATAATTGAATCTTCACAGATCTGCACACAACTGGGAATTGCTGGTCACACATTGACTGAGGCGTGACAGAGCTGCCACTATATGACAGTGGAAATATTTCGATCACCAAACTTTAGCTCCTTTAAAATGGAGAAATTCTGTAGATGATGTTTGTTTTGACGACGGAAGTGGTTTAATTTCATCAATTAGGTTTAATTGACAACAGATGCTGCCTTCTTCTTGATTGGTATTACAGAGGTCTGGCCCTCGGTTATGCCGTAATGTTCAACTCTGCGTCTGACTGACAGCTGCTCCATGTCTGCTTAATACTGAAGCATTGGGCTCTTTTGGAGCCTCTAAAACTGTCTGAAAACAGCTTACAGCTAAGAAAAATGCAATGAAGAGATTTTGGACGGTTATGGCCATCTCACAGATGACGTCTCATACGGTTCGTGGCTAGCATCTTTAATTCTCAGTGGACGAGCAGGGGATCTGTGCTGACTGCACTTAATATATCTAGACATCTTCATGTCCTTCCTGCAGGCTTTAGTCTACTGGTTTTCAGGAAGAGGAGGTTGTGTGAGGTCTTTATTTTGCTGAGGAGCATACCTGTTCACCTTCTTCTCGTTCTCAAGTTCAGGGCCATCTTGAGCCTTTTCTCACACGCTTGTAATGTCCTTGTCTAATTCTTGCTTGGTACATAGCAATTGCTCTGGGAAAGGAACCGAAACGTCTCTCATTTGTTTTCACTTAGTGTGTATGTGTGTATAATAAAGAGATTCGCATTCAAACTAAAATTCATTTCTGTTTGTTTGCCTTCTTCATAACTACAGAATGGAACTCTCTTCTGGCGCTTTCAGCGTTGCCAAGTTCAGCCTACTGTTGCTGTTTTTTAATTGATCCGCTCCCAGTTACTGGCTTTTGTTTATCGCTGCTTTATTCATTGGGAGTGTATTTGAAATGAGATTAATCAGGGGCTGTGTGCCAGTGAGCAATGCGGAGCTCTCCGAGAGCCTGTGACTCTCTAATTAAGGCCATGGCAACAATGAAACCAACATGTGAACCAAGAGCACCCCGTTGCAGTGCTGTTGTTTCTGGGATATAAATAGGCAGATGATTCTTGTTAGAGCTCTTTATTCATCTGTTTGTCATCAGACGTCCTTTTGTCACAAGTTAAGCAATGTTTGCTCTGTTTTGGGGGTGCTGGGGGTGAGTTCTGTTTATGAAATGAACTGAAAGATCCCGGCTAACAATTTTAGGTTATAAGGAGGTTTTACTAACATTTCCATTAAGTAACAAAAACACTGAAATTTTATTCGGAAAGTTCTACGAATGTTCAAAACGTCTAGTTTTTAGACGTTTTATTAACGTTCTTGCTTGGTTATAAGAACATTACTTAAACTTTTTTTAATTCTGTAGTGTTTTTAGAAATGTTCCACTAACAGCCTAGGAATAATGTTTCTGATATATGATATATAACATTAGAAACATTCTACTAATGTAACTGCAAGAACGTTTTTGATAGCTTTGAGAACGTTCCCTGTTAGCTGGGATTGTGTTGACACTTACATGATGTCATAGATTGAGAGTTTGTCTCTCTGAGAATTTTTTAGGGGTATGTCTGTGTGATCATGAATTAGTGTCATCAGATATACTGTCTCTACAGTAGGGTCAGGTGACATCACTTGTTCTCTGTGCTAGCGGAGGGTTCCATCAGGTTGCTTAAGTTCAGCTCTGTGGTGTTTGGGGCACCGGGGGCAGCGTGAAGCCTGCTGACGCATTCAGCCTCCCCTGTGATCAGGGAGAGAATATCACTGCACAATGTGCAGCCATGGACACGCGCAAACACTCGCAGATATTTCTGTTATCACTGCCATGTTATGCAAATACGCTTACGTTGATCTTTATATGAAACTGAGAAACAGCTTGTAGTTTCTCTACTTTACGCTCACGATGTGGCAGCACTAGAGAGCAGCATCAATGCGAAGAGGAAATCGCATTGTTTCCGCTGATAATGCGGCAGATTAATCCGTGCAAATGTTTCTCCCATATGCATAAACAGAAAGCAGCACATAACACAGCATGAGCGACATGAATTAAACAGTTTTGCAGACAAAAGAAAGTTTTCTTGGATGCATGGAAGGGATCAAACAAGCAATTAATTTTGGTGTCTTCTTGTCAGACTAAATATTGTCGGTCTGTCAGTCATAACAAGTGACAAAGACGTTCAAAGCTACACGTTTTCAAAACTTTTCCTCTGTCAACACTGGAACAAATCAGGTTTTTTCCTATATGGAACAAAGCTGGTCTCTGGGGGCTCAATGCTTTTTAATCAGGGCTGTAGTATCTTGGATGCTGACGTCATGGAAACGGGTTCTGTAGGAACGAGAGCACGTAACAGGTCTGGCTCTATTACTTCCGCCATCTTAGAGCATCTAAAGCTGAATACAGGCAAAGTGGCCACTCTCAATGACCCGATTCTGTCTGCAGGCTGCGGGCTTATCAATGGAGCCGGTTAGGTGACGTGCTGTGTGGCTGAATAGCTTGTTAACAGAGCAGCCACGGACACAGCAGTAATACCGTCAGAGCGGCAAGAACTGCTTGGAAAAATCACACCAATGCCACAGTCATGCAGTCACCAATTCTCTTTGAAGTTTAATGATTGACGTCTGATAAGGTCATTTTGTTGTGGTGATGTCAGAGAAAAAGAGTTGCACTATATGTATTCTGTAAATTTAAAGGAACAGTGCACCCAAAAATAAAGATTCTGACATCTACCTAAATTACGGAATTTATTGTTCCTTGGAGACTGCAAGCAGTACATCCTGGCTGAAATGCATATACATTGTGTGTAATTAGGCTATGACTAAAATCATTTACTGTTTTTCTTTTAAGTTGATCCATATGTTTAATTACAGGATGTATAAATATAATATTTCCTTCCTTCCTATAATGAAATTAAAAACTTGCTGTTGTTGTACAGATGGGTGTGTGATTTGTTAGTGTAACCGTGTGTGTGTGTGTGTGTGTGTTTTCTACAGGTATACATGAGTTCCCAGATGATATTTTTACCAACCAGGAGCGACTGGAGGGGGCTGTAGCTTTGCACGTTCTGTGTGTAAGTATCTCTACCATCTGCCTTTCCTTTTCATCATAGTAGCTAAATGACGCCTTTAAGCGGAACTCTATTTATAAAATGACATGAACACTTCAGCTTACAAGGCTGCATGTTCCATTCAAGCACCGAGGTGCTAGCCTCTTACCTGTATTGTTTGTTAGAATTGCTTCAAATTGTCTTTCTCATTGATATGGATTGTCTTGGTGGATAACTTAAATAGAGCTTGAGGTTTAATCTTTGCCACTTTAACCGGCTTACAAAAATTGTAAATCTAAATTTACACAATACTGTAAATACGTACGCAAATACAAAAATTAAAATGCTGCCGCCTATATAAAATTTATTTGCATAGGGGATTGGTGAAAGGTTTTATGAATTATAAATGTTTGCATAACTATAAATTATTAGACATGTAAATAGTGTACAGATCAATCATTGTTAATGACATTATTGCTTATATAGCATTACCAAAAATCAAGCCTGATTCGTTTTCCTGATGATCTTTCGATCATCAAGATCAATAATTGCTTGACATTTTCTTCAGCGTGGAGTAATCCTGGTCATGGCTTTCTCTCATTTTGTAGGTTTGCACTGGTCAGCACATTTATTTCAGTAGTTCATATGGAAATGATATGAAGATATCTAGCTGATGTTCTCAGTGGTCTCACCACATCTCATAATCAGATTCGCTTTATGTAAAATCTAGATTAGAAGAGCTACCTTACACATATTAATTAACATATCTGGTTTAATTATCCCGTCAACAGTGAATTTTAATGTATTTTAATAAACTGTATCTCTGCAATCCAATTACAACATGATGAAATCTGGTTCATCTACTTCAATAAAAGTTATTTAAAACTTTATTACTCCAAGATCAGATGTATCCGTGTGTATTTTTTTTACAGATCTATAGATCTTTTAGGATCGTGTCCATAAGGAATGTTAAGAGAAGCAAAATTGATACTGGAACAGAACTGGAAACACAAAATGCTGTGAGCTAAAAGTAGCCATGTCTGAACAATACCCAAAAACATATTTTCCTTGGAATATTTTCCTTTTATTTTTGAGATAAATAAATAAAATGAAAAAAAAACAAGAAAATTAAAAAAAAAAATTATGGTAATCAATTATCGCATGAATAATGCTGAGAGACATTCCTTGACAAAATTATTCAAATTCGAGAATAAGTGCTTGGTTCATATATTAACTGCAGTTTTCAAGAATATACATCTAGTTTTTCTTTTACTATCCTCTCGTTGTAAGTTATCATAGCGTGACTCTTCATCATGCACTGGGCTGTCTTGCCCCTGTAGGCCTCGTCTGAGCGCCCGTCTGAGTGAAATGGCATGTGAAGCAGGTACTGATGTGGTACTCAGTGTTCCCATTGCAATCCCCTGCAGGTTTGGTTTGACACTGCCATTGTGACATGTTGCTTAGATAGTTCCCGTGTAAACCGAGAGTAAGTGAATGGTAAAAAACCTCTCTAAGACTCCCGCCAGCTGTTTACATGTTTTATTTATCTTTAGGGGCTTGGGTAGCCCAGTTCTGCCTTGTCATAAGGTCAAGAAAAAGCACGACGAGGGGAGGAGAGCCGAGTGGAGAGAGATTATGTAACTGGCACGCTGTGTGAGCATGGCAGCGTGGCGGCTGAGCTGAATTAGATGCACTGATTGGCAAAGTCTTGGCGGGAAAACAGTTGGCAAACAGATCCCATTGGTTGATGGGAGATTGTTTTGTTAGTATGTTTTCAGGCTTGTGTGTGTATTGCACAGCAAGTTCCATGTAAAGCCATAGTCATATAACACATACACATGTAATGTTTATATAATATAAACTGGGTAGTCTATCACCCTACACTACACCTAAACCTAACCATCACAGAAAACGTTCTGCTATTTTAGATTTTCCAAATAGATAATGCAGTGTGATGTATAAGCTTGTTTCCTCATGGGGACCTAAAAATTTAAAAATGACATTTGGTTCCCATAATGGGGTGAAAACCAGGACCACACACACACAAATGTTATGTAATACTTGATATTTAATTGACTTGTTGATTAATTTTTTTAACGTTAATTATGTGATTTTTAATAAGTAATGTTAGCCGGGGGTCAGTGTGTTTTGCTTGTATGTACACACCCAAGTTGCCACACATTTGTGACTGCGTGTTTTGTATGTAAAGGAACATGACATCTGTGATTCACACCCATCTAAACACACCAGATGTCGGAGGAACTAATCCTCAGCACTGCATAGACACACACACACTCTTTTATGCAGAACATGGTAGCTTGGTGCGACAACAAAAAACATCAGTGGCAACTCAATTTCCACCTTACTCTGTATGCAAAGGGGCAGCAGCTTCCTTCAGTCCCTTTCTGTCATGAGGACACTTTCTAAGAAAAGGTCTGAATAGTCCCAGTAGACAACTGTTCCACTGGAGGGCAGATTGCTTTGAGAATAACTGAGTTTAATGGTGTTGACACTCATGTACTCAAATCTGCCCTCACGCAAGATTTTCGCCTTGCACAGATTTCATTCCCTGCCTGCAGTGGCTTCTAGAGTGCTTTTAACCTGCTTATGTAATGTTTCCATGAATTTACTGAGGCTTCATCACAAGTAGCTGATTTAAGGTGGTATTCCGCCCTGGACAAATCTTGACTTTAAAGACTGTGGCGTAATCATCAGAATATTTAATTTGGCTACATTAGGATGTAATCTCTGTCCACATTTTACATTCACGCATCATTCCTGACCTTCCCTAGCTAACAGTTTTAGGCTGTAAGAATGTTTCCTTAACATTTACATTAAGTAACATTAAAAAATGTTATTTTCAATGTTCAAAACATCCAGTTTTTTAGACATTGCATTAATGTTATTGCTTGGTTATAAGAACATTATATTTTATACTTTTTTAAATTCTGTAACACTTTCTACTAACAACTACTAAACATTCTACTAACAACTTAAGAATAACGTTTTTAATATGTAATATATATTGTTACAAAAATTCTGCTGATGTTGCTGCAAGAACTTTTTCAATAACTTTGAGCGAACTTTTAGAGAATGATGTTCTGAGCACGGTCCCTAACTGGAGTCATTTCTTGTCAATAATCAGGGGGTGTCAATAATCAGAAGTAACATTAAGTAATTCTGTGCTCACTCTTTCTCCGTCTGTCTGAAGGCCATGTATATGTTTTACGCTCTGGCACTGGTGTGTGATGACTACTTTGTTCCCTCTCTGGAGAAGATCTGTGAAGTAAGACATTTATTACATCTAGACCACAGTTCTGCAATAACAGAGCCTTTGGAAACATGTTTAAGTCTCTTTATGTTGTAGCGTCTCCACCTCAGTGAAGATGTTGCAGGAGCCACGTTCATGGCAGCAGGAAGTTCTGCTCCTGAGCTCTTCACCTCAGTCATAGGTAAAGCAGAATATCTACACAACATCTATACAACAACTGTAGGAGAGCATTTGTAAGCTCTCCTCTGCTTTCTGTGCAGGTGTATTTATCACTAAAGGAGATGTGGGAGTGGGGACAATCGTGGGTTCTGCTGTGTTCAATATCCTCTGCATCATTGGAGTGTGTGGGATCTTTGCTGGACAGGTACTCATTACTCTGCATGGAAACACATTCACTAATACACTCAAACACATTCACACACTGATAAATATTTTTGTATGATTTCGTATGATAAATATTGTTGTATGTGTGTATAAAACTATCCCTATGGCCAGTAAGACATTTTATTTCTTTAATGTAAATGTGAAATGTATGGTGCAAACATCATGAGTTCTTGGCATCTATAAGAGAGTGTCCTAAATATGCTTGAGATAGATGCACCCCCCTCTATACCTCTGCCCTTAATAAAGCTATTGCTGAGCACACCGTGACAGTGAGAAGTGGGCAGACTACTCTCAGGGGTCAACAAGAGTAGTTGATGTGGTCAGCAGTAGTGTTACTTTTTTCATCCTCTTTGATGAAACCCACTTCATACAGTCATTTACACCTTGTTGGTTTGAACTTTTGAGACTCATGCTATGTTAAAGCAAAGATGATATGAGGAGGTTTTATCTTGGCACAAGGATTGGAAACTGCTTAATAGTTGTTTTTTGTCCAGCTACCAGCTGTCAGTGACACAGAGGAATTCTGGGTAGTCTTGCCTGGTGTCACATACAGCAAGCATACAAACCATAGAAGCTATATTAAAGAGGACCTCTCATAGACACAGTAGCTTCGTACTAAGATAATAATTTACTATACTTTACATACAGCTGTTTAACAAAACCTGTTGACATGATTAGATTTAAAACAAATTATGATTTTGGTAAAGCCAAACTTAGTTTAGCCAGATCTTCACACACTTCAAACTAATGTTTATGATGAGCCAAAGTTCAAAGTCATTGTGAAAATAATTAATGTATTAATATTATACATTAATTATACTATATTAATGTGCTTAATCTACAACTAATAGTCTAATTGCTAATAAGCAATATTCATTTGCAGAATAATTGTGTATTGTAATTATTGCTAGTACTAAATTACTAGTCAGAGATTTTTTTGGAATATTGAGGTCTTTATGATATATACTGTTTTGGCTTATTATTTTTAATTTGAGTATCTGGACGTTTTTTATTTTATTTATTAAGTTTGCTTAATTGAATTAAACTCCTATATCAGTGATGTCAGTAAATCATTCCCAAAATGGCACAAGGCCATAAGACACTAACACACTTGCGCAAAGAGTATCAGAGTGGAGGGAAAGCACATCTGCAACAATGGAGCTTCCGGTTGCCATGGCAACACAAAACGAAGTGTGCTACCTGCGGTGTAGGTTAAGCTGTGCTGGCGTGAGCAGTGGCGCGTTGCTTCCGATGCTCTGACGTAGATCTGCTTTTTATGGATCACGGTGCACAATGACACGCATTTAATATGAATTACTTCATACGGTTCAATCAGCGGGATCTGGCACAGGAAGTCATGTCCATATATGGTGTCCACCTAATTCATTTCTTTTACACAGTGTTGGTGCATGCCCTCCATTTCACACACTTCAATTTGTCATTTAAAAGCTTGTTAACCAAGACCCGCAACTCCTCACAAAAATATCTCTATAAACAGTCATAGAATTCAGATTAAGGATTATGTAAGGCATAAAGGCATGACAAGTACATTTTAAAATCCTTTAGCACAATCAGATTGGAGAAGATTTTGTTTATACTTGTGCAGAGGAGGCTGATTTTACTGTTGATGCTAAACTGCATGAGTTGTTTTCAGTGGGATGGGTCACATGTAGAGTCTTAATAGGAAATATTTACAATTCTGTATTTGGTTTATTACAAAAAAGTAAATTAGAGATAATTCACAATGTTCTCAGGTGGTGAGGAGAGGCTTTTAAAAAGTTAGATGTAAGTTAGATGAGTGTGTTTCTGTGTATTAAAATAAAGCAGGGTGTATTAAAGGGGATTTATTACATTTACAGTTGCACATAGGCTCACTTAATACACACACTGCGGTCTTGTTTGTAGGGCCACCGTTTATGTAGGTTTCAGTAAGTTTAGACTGGTCAAAGATGTGTCTGGCATCATGCATGTGGTTTGTAAAAAACACACATTTATGGATCATACTAAACTGAACAGATTGTGCATTCTTATAGTATGGGAAAAATATGTTGTAGTTGTAATCTATGTTTATTCATGGGACAAAGGCCCTTTGAGTTTACAACAACATGATGTTGTTAGATGAAGCAATAGAATTTTCAGTTTGAAGCAAACTGAAAATGTGAATCACATCTGCGGAAGGTGTGATTTAATTGTTTTGACCAAATTAAAACAAAAATGGATGATTGTGTTTTTTCTGTTAATAATCATGCAATTTAATTGTTAATATTGAATTGAAAAGAATGAATGTTTTTGGAATTTACTTTTATTACATTGCTTCACTTGCCCTGTAATATCATTGGTCGATATCCTCTATCTGTCATTAAACCTTAGGTCTGTATGATTTCTGTCCCCACAAATACATCTGGTTCATCAAAGGAGGATGGTGGAACTAAACCATTGAAAGTATTTTAAGGCTCTGACACGGGTGTGCATGTTGTTTCTTCATTGCTTATCTGTGTCTCTCCCCTGTCGATGCAGGCAGTACGGCTCTCATGTTGGACACTAATGAGAGACTCTGTGTACTACACTATCTCAGTGGCCACTCTGATCGTGGTGAGTAGAACTCTTAAGTGGCTTCTCTTGCTTCCCTGAAGCCTATGGGCCTCCTCGTGCAGCGGGAGAAGAGAAGCAAGTGGCTCTCCCGTGGGGCCTACGGCCTGCAGCACAGGCCTCTTACTTGCCCACATACTGCATGCGTTTCCAGCACAGAGCAACAACAAACATGGAGTAATAGTACCTAGGACCCTAAAACCAGACACGTTACTTAAAGAACTTTATTAAAAATCTGAAAAAACTGAACAGACAGAACATATCGTACAGTAACACTCTGTAATTAAAGCATAGAACAGCATCTGATTTGCATTGAGGCCTAAACAAGCTTAGTTTCTGAAGTACGTGAAAGCCTCTTCGGGCATGAATATGTATGAATACCAATAAGCTGTTTTTCATCTCTTCCGATTACTTACATGGTTGTTTTTGTGTTCTGCAGCATTTACAGTTCATAAGTTTGCGTAACCCATCAAGATGTTTATTTAAAAAAAGATCATGAAAATTGCATTTAGTTTTTATTATTAAGTACTGCTTTGATTAAGCTATTACACATAACAAATATTGCATATTATA
>JAZGTJ010004543.1:19197-30507 GCA_036877575.1 Botia almorhae
ATATACAGTGGAATCCAAAAGTCCATAGTGACCACCAATTTAAACAATTATACCATTTTTACACTAAATGGTGAAGAAATATTTGGGATTCACAGCAGTTTTAAGGTCATAAATATAATGAAGCAAACTAATTAACTCCTATGTAGATATGTTAACGTTGTATGTTGTACGTTATATGTTGTTTTTGCTGGGATCATGTGGATCATCAGGATTTGCACAAACTTACAAAGTCTATGTCAGCTGAAGTGTATTCTGTCATTAAAGCAAACGAGAACATACCAACAACTAAAACATTCTGGAATTCATGTTTAATTCTCTGTTACTGAAATGAAACTAATCTGTTTTAAATTGCAAAATAGAAGCAGTACTAATGGTCTTACACTTTTGGGTCCCACTGTATATACATGCATATTAATTAATTGATCAACAATGATTGTTTGCATATAATGTGCTCAGCCTTTTTGACTGAATGCTTTTGATTATTGAGTATTCATCAAGTCAGGGTACATATCGCCCTCTGGTGGTGAGATGGAGACAGTAGCGTTGTATCAGTCCAGAAATGTTTGTAAGAATGATTTTTGTTCTGTTTTCTTTCAAGTTCATATATGACGAGAAGGTGACATGGTAAGATAAAAGTGATTCTTACACCAGAACATCCTCATTTTTATATCACTGTTTTACCACATTCAGTCACTTATGTAACTTTTTCTCAGGTGGGAATCTCTCATCCTAACATTGATGTACCTAGTTTACATTTTAATAATGAAGTAAGTGCTGCTTTATACTGGAAAATGTTCCATTACAATTGATCACTCATATCTGCGCCAGCTAATCACATCTCTGTGTATATTGTTAAATGTGATGCTCAGATTTAACTCACGGGTGGTGCATTACTTGGAACGGCGGAAGAAGAACTCTGGCAATCTTGGTAACGGCACCACAAGTACCACAGATATTGATGACGGGTGTGATGCCACTGTCGTGTTGCTTAAGAAAGGTAAATGTAATAGCGTGATTGTTTGCTAGTGTATATGTGCATATATACACTATACATATTTTTATATGTGTATATATATATATACCTTTAATGTGGGCATGTGGTTGGTCTCTCATCTTAAAATGTATTGTTTTCTGCCACTGTTAGCTAATTTCCATAGGAAACCATCAGTACTGATGGTGGATGAACTCTTGTCCGCATACCCTCATCAGCTGACCTTCTCTGAGGCTGGAATGAGAATCATGATCACCAGTCACTTCTCACCTCGCACACGTCTCACAATGGCCTCGCGGATGCTCATCATGGAGGTCAGTCGTACACACACCTGTACACACGTACCTTTGCACTTGCAGAAACACAGTTATGATAAACAATACTGGATGCACAAGTACGTTTACAGTGTGTGATGCATTACGGCTGCAATACAGAATGAATTGTCTGGTGATCGTGTGTTTTGTGTTTGTGACTGCAGAGGCAGCGTCTGATAAACAGTCGCTTTAGTAACGGGGACTCAGATGTGACAGTGAAGATACCAGGAAAACGTGGGGTGGAGAATGGTCTGGCAGGACCGGACCGGGGTCTGAATGGACGAAAGGGTGGTCACCATGACGACGACAGGGGAGGGGCTGAGGCCGGCACTGACACAGAAAATGAAAACGAGGACAATGAGAACAATGAGAATGATGAGGAGGAAGAGGAAGATGAGAACGAGGGGCCCTACGTTCCATTCCGCTGCCCCAGTACATTTATTATTGATCATTACCATTGCTATAGTCTAATAATATTTTGTATCTCCCTAGCATACAGCCTAGAAACCTGAATGTTAATTTACAAAATGTCTTTTTCATAAAGGGACAGTTCACCCAAAAATTAATTTACCCATCCTAAGGTTGTTTCAAATCCATTTGACTTTAATACATTGTGAAAGAAATACAACAAGATGTTAGATCCCCCCAATAACGTCGATATATTTTCAGAATAAAGTCCAGAAGAATAAAGTTGTAGCGTTATGATAACAACAGATTAAACTGAAAATGTTTGATGTGATCTGGTGCAGGTGGGGGCTGTAATAAGCTAAAGTGGCTGCTGGCCTGGCCACTGAGTCTGCTGCTGTTCCTTACTGTGCCCAACTGTGCCACGCCCCGCTGGGAGCGCTGGTACATGGTCACATTCATCTCATCCACCCTCTGGATCGCTTCCTTCTCTTACATTATGGTGTGGATGGTGAGTGGATCCTTTGGGTTTCCACACAAGTACTAGCCAATGATTCTGAATGGCATGTTAATTTTTCCAATAATGATCTTATTGTCTTTATGACACTCTTGTGACAGGTCACAGTGATTGGTTACACTATGGGCATCCCTGATGTCATTATGGGAATCACTTTCTTGGCTGCTGGCACCAGCGTCCCTGACTGTTTGGCCAGTCTTATTGTGGCACGGCAAGGTAAAACAACTTAATTTGAAACAGTTTCTGTTCTTTAACGCCGCAGGCCGGGGGTCTTACGACAATACGTATTATAAGGCTGTGTCAAGCCATTTTGTTTATACACACATGCAACATATAAAAATTAAAATAAAGCTTTTAAAAAGTAGATTATTCTGTTGTCCATTCCTCAGCATTCACGATGGTTTTATATGTTTATAGTTCGTAAATCATTTCTCATCTCAATCTGTTTCAGGGATGGGTGACATGGCAGTGTCCAACTCCATTGGCAGTAATGTGTTTGATATCCTGATTGGTCTTGGTCTGCCCTGGACCCTCCAGACTTTAGCCATTAACTATGGCTCAACAGTAAGTTGATAATTTCCCCTTTCATGTTTAATGATAAACTTTGTAAATGCTTAGCAAGGAGTCAATAGCTGACAAAGTGGATAATCTTCTTTAAAGATTGCAGATGATAATATATTACATGCAATTATAAGTTTTGTGTAAGAGGAAGCTTACACAAAGACAAGTGGAAATTTTCAAATCTATCTAAGCTTTGTCTACGTGTTTGTTTACCTTTGGTCTAAATTGATCACACATGTTGTGTGCTTAGAGCACGGGAAAAGATTTCTGTCTCAGTAAGATAAACACAGGGTTTTGTTTGAAATTATTTGCCAACAATTTCTAGTTGCATATGTTCTAACATTCTTTAGGAATGTTAATATGGAATGACAGCAAAGCTTCTCTTTAATGTCGAATAACAATAAATATTTTTTTATTTAAAATGACAGACTTTTCATTTAGTTCATTTGGAATTACAATAAAGCTACTGTGACTCGCTTTTCTGCCCAGATTCACCTGAACAGTAAAGGCCTAATTTTCTCGGTTGGACTGCTGTTGGCATCCGTGTTTCTCACGGTATGTGTCAAGCAAATCTCAATGCTGTTTTTGTGTTTACGCAAAGCAAGGTAGTCATTTGTACATTTACGGACTTCCTCTTTCCTCTCAGGTTCTCTGTGTACACCTGAATAAATGGAAACTGGACAGACGGTTGGGTTTCTTTTGTTTGCTGATGTACGCCGTCTTCCTGTGTTTTTCCATCCTCATCGAGTTCAACGTATTCACATTTGTCAACCTGCCCACCTGCCGTGAGGAGTGAGATCATTACTGGTCTCTCGGCTCTTCTTCTTTGACCTTGTGAGGACAATGGCACAAGTCCTCGGATCAGAGGCAGACCGGCTCTCATTCTGAAGGAATATTTATTTATTGATCTAGTTCTTCTTTTTTTCCTTTACAATGGGTACACTATTGATGGAGTCTCTGGGTCTGTGGTATTATAGGACAGAGAGAAGAAAAGAGCATTTGTGTTTTGAAGGATGGTCCTGTTGACCAGTATAGACTTTTTCTGACAGGAAGAAATATGGTGAAAGACGACTACTGCCTGGATTGATGTGAATACTTTATTTCTTCAGATATTTTGCATATTACATATTTAAAGAATATGATCTAAATGTATTTTATGACACATGTTTTATTAGCTGCTAATGGACTGAAGAAAGGCTGGACTTTTGATTCATATTGGTAAAATAATAGATTTATGAGGATTCATTGAGAAATGGTGATGCTGAAAGGTACTGGTGACCTATTGCAGTACTTGTGAACAGTGCTGAAGTGGTGAACAGAGGATCCTGTTGTTTCATTTGGGCATTATCCAAGTTACTACTTTCAACCTTTATATCACAGTTTGAAAAATCTGGGCTCATTGGTATATTCTCATTTTTCCAGTGAGAATATGTGTACTTTGCAGGGAGGGAATAAAGCAGATCAAATTTCAGTCAAAAACGGTTGCACCACTTTTTAGGGAAACAGCAGGTATTTGTTTGCACCTGTGTGGAAACACATGTTGGAACGCTACAGCATACTACCAACATTTACGTTTATCGCGAAGAATTTTTTGTGTGATATAAGGGGTTTCTATAGATGTGTTTATGTTTATGACTTGTGTCTAACACTCTGTATATACCGAAACAGAGAAACGTTTATTTATTAATTTATTGAAAACTATTTATGCACATTACTTTCCTATGACATACTGAAACAAAACCAACTCACAGCTGTCCCAAAGAACAGACCGTTCTGGAGTTTTAGCCAGTTGACCCTGTTTAGTTCTTCAGATCTTGTGTGTCAGCCTTTTCTACTGGATTTCTTCTCCATCTCTAAATATTAGGCACCCATTTAGATGCACCTTTGATTCAATATTTAAAACGGTTTCTGCAGTTTGCGTGACATGACATGACATGATTACTGTCATTTTTGAACACTCCAAACTTTGTCAGGCAATACCTTAAGCAGCTGATTAGCTGGAACGTGTCCTGGTAAAATGAAGCTAACGTCAGTGTAATTTTAATGAGACTGTTTTAACAGTCTGTTTTAAGTAGGATGTACATTTTTAGGTGTAAATCAAAAGAGCCTATGACAATTTGCTGTATAATAGGTCAAGCAATTTTCTGTAAGCATGCCACACTTTTAGAGTTTATTAAGGAATTTTTTTCAATAAATCCTCTCGGCAGAACAGAGATCGAAAAGTTATTTCCAAGGATTCAGGTAACAACATGGATTTGTTTTATTTTTCGGACGCTTATATGTCCGTAAGTCACAGGTCTCAATTCTTGGACTTTTAAACGGCCATTTTAAATGCCTTGTTTTGGAGTTTGCCTCTGACTCTGGGGCAATCAAATACACCACCACAATGCATCACAGCTGTAAGCTTTAAACTGTGGCACAATATATGTGGACTTCAAAGATTCTATTTGTTCTTATAGAAGGTTTTATTAAGCTGACAAAGTAGCAAACTGTTATAGTCTAGTTAGCAACTTCATGCAGATTTCTTAGACGGAAGGCACATTACGGGGCACTTGTGTTTTATGCACTGGGTGTAACTGGTTGTTTTGTCTGTCATAATTTAAGCATAGAATTTAAATGACATAGAAACATATCTGGAAGAGTATTGTGGCAAAGTACTTTTATCACAAAGCAACTTTGTATTTTGTATGGCAAAATGTTTAGAATTATTTTTTGCTTTAAAGGTTTCTAGGGTGTGCTTCAAGTGAATCAACATATTTATTCTGTAGCTCATAAAACTAACTATCTATCAATTGGTCAGCTTACTGTCAGCACCTAGCATGTTTTAAAATCCAAAGCCACAGTTTAAGACATTCTAGGACATTCTTTTTAACACTGATGAAAATAGAGCTCATAAAAGACTACAAGGCCTAGTATACTTCCCCAAAAATTCACAGCAGGTCTAAGGTTTAAGCAATGTGCTGTTCCCAGTACAGATAAACTAGGTGTAATCCAAGTAATGTGTGTTTTCTGGGGCTGTCTTTGGGTGCTGAAGATTGTTGGGTAATTATTTTCTTCTTGGTCAAGCAGGGTATTATAAGAACAATGTCAGGAAGGCAGGGTTTATTTAAATGAAAGAGCTGCAATAATATTTAGATTAATGACTGTGTTTATATAGTTTTTCTTGTAAATCCTAAACATGACACATCACGGTCTTTGAGTCTAACTCTTTCAGTAAGTTTGGATAAAATGTGTCCACTCTGTGTTCCACAATAAAACGAGCTAAAAGTGCGGTAACAGAATTGACTTTCACTACTACTTCGTAACACTTCATAATCAATACAAGACAACTGCTACCTGCAGGTTTTGAAAGATTTTAAAACAATGATGCCTGTTTATACGGTCGCTGTACCAGGCGTATATTAAAGACTAGTCTACAAAGTCAATTGTTATCTACTGATCAATGCTATTTGGTCTTCACTTTTGGAAATGAAAGTGCTGCTGTTTGTTTGTATGCACAGGTAACTTAATAATATAAATAATAACAATGACAATAATACTAGTTTAAGGGCATGCACAACCAATTAGCCCAAAATTAAATAAGTTTACTCATATTTCCATTTCTTGTCTGCTGATATTTCTTCATGGATTCAGGCATATTTGAAACAAAAATGTGACTTTTACAGATTGATGCATTGTTGATGTACATAAATACACATACATGAAAATGTCTTCATTTTTGTCTTCGCCTGTATATCTGTTGACTATTTTCATAGATACTGTACAATGTTTGGGTCCTTTATTTGTTTATTTTTAATGTTGTGTTGAGGGTTTTATACCCTTTGGTTTGCTAAATTGCATGGGACATTTAAATATAATAAATTATTTATGTTTATTAATAGTACGCATTGTTGAGCACTGGACATACAGCTAGACCTTTTAGATTATTGCATGTTTTTTGTTTTGTTTATTTTAAAGGGAACTCTGCTGGGCTTCTTCAATGACAGCATAAAGTAGATTTATATTCAGAGTAACTGATGTCTTCTGGATTTCGGGAATCATGTAAAAATGGTGGTTGGCTTTATGTACTTAACTATTTTGTTCAGGTGTTTCAGTTGTATATCAGAAAACATTTTTGCTACTTAATTAAAATGATCTTTGCTGAGGTAAGCCATGCTGTCATCCTTCAGAAATCTGTGCGTGTTTGTGTGTGTCATACAGAATTATAATTTTTAATTCTAAACTTTTAAAGAGTTTAAAATAAAAACCAAACATATTGGGGACAAATTTGTACCCAGAAGTGAGCAAAACCTGACAAATCTGAACAAAATTCACTTTGGCATCGTCCTCATTTGTAAAAACGCTATAAAAATATAGTAAATAGCTTTTCATTGTAAGAATTCAGAACGTTTTCTGTTAGGGTTAGAGTGTGGGTTAGGGTAGGTTATATTGTTTATAAGTAGCTGTGTATATGAACAACAGATGTCTATAGAATTTAAATAAATGTGCACGCACAGGTTTAGCTACACATTTCACAAAATAAAAGGGAATTAATACTAAAATATAAAGGGAAACATGTTAAAAATCGAAATAGGTTCATAAAGTGGCCAGACCACGCTTTGCATCCAATCTAATTATTTTAAAATGTTACTACACAATTAGTATAGTATATGTAATTTTAGCTGGTTCTCACTAGTTAAAAATGTTCGCTGGATAAAGTAAAAAGGCTCCTAAATTCTAAAAAAAAATGTTTTTAAATTACTTTTGAATCTACCGTGTATGTGTATGTAAAAAAGGGACAGCTTTTCTATAACTTATTAATGGCCAATAAAATACATTCTGACTTTAGCGCTGTTTTAATTTCTTTGTCTTTAACTTACTGTATAACGGAATAGCACAACTATTGTCTAAATGCACGCCTGAAATCGATATCTGGTGACGTCATTGTTCGCTGTGCTTGTGGAAATTGTAGTCCATTTCAAAATCCCAATGTTCCGCCAACGTTGCTGTGACGTTTTGGTAACGTGGTACTAGCGTTAGCTGGGAACCGTTTGATAACCATTTCCGCATATTTCGCGTACATATCGCCGTGTTTATCAAGAGCATTTTCAGGGATTCTGGCATAAAGTGTTGTTCGTACATTTAAAATAAAAACGTACTCATATAAATGGATCCAAGCAATATCAGTCGAACAAACTGGCCTATAAACCGACGGATGGAGGGTTTCGTGATCAAACACGCTGAAAACATGGCACTGGGGACAGTTCAGAGATGTCCCTCAGCTGTATCTGAGGAAATGCAACCTCTGCCAAACGACAAACGCTCAGAGGACATCCCGGGGCGGGCCGAGGTGAACTACAACGCGAATGCAGGGTCCTTTACTCCCGCAGCAATGGCGGTCAAATGTATGCACGAGGATGCGTCTTCATTATCAGGTAGCCGGTGAATATGATCGCAATCTAAAACTTTATTCAGTTTTCGTCAGTCATAATGAAATTCTGCTATACACGATGTGCACCTAAATCTCCCCAGACGTGCACAAATTTGCAAATTATACAATGTACTTGAGACTTCATAGAGAACAAACATTGATTTTGTAACGTGATTAACAACTTTTGTAAAACACTTCATACATGTAAACATACATGTAAACAAACATGCTTCTTGGGCTTTTGAAGATAAAATGACCCATAATTTAGGTAGAAAACTAGCACGTGAAATGCCATTAATGAAGTGAATGTCATGTGAGGTCCTTTGACGTTTAACGTCAAGTGTAACGCCATAATTCTTCTAGATTTGCACGCAGAACACTCACAATCACCCTAACAAATCTCTTGCAAAAGTAGTGAAAAGTTATTTTTCCTGCCAAAACGTGCATTTCCAGATGTCTTTTGTCATTTTATGTGTCCTTTTGCTGAATCATATACTGTACTGCTGAATTATGACATGCTAAAAGAGCACAAACAGGATGATTTTTCAGTTAATATGGCACATAGACAATTAGAATATTGCTGAGAGAACTACAAATCAGAGTTTATACTCAGCTGCTGAATTATATCAGTTTTTCATCACTTTGTTTTGTTTTTTACAACTGCAGAGACAGCAGCTCATAGGCAAATCATATCCCTCCTTATTGAGATTAAGGAGGAACAAAAGAGGCAGTGGGCAGTGCTGAAGGACCTGCAGGCCAGGGTTTATGGACAGGAGTGTGAAGAAGAGGTGGAGGTTCTCGAAACAGAACTACCACTGATGACAATGGATCAGCTTGATGATTTGGAGCGGCATTTAGAAGATAGTGAGGCACAGAGGAGAATGGTACCATTTAAGATAAAAAATGTTTTAGTAATTGCTTTAATAACATATTATTTTCAGATATGCTACTTTGTAAACATGATCTGGAAAAGGTTAAATTACAACTACACGGTTTAAATTTTATGAAGGTAGATGTCCACTTGAATTTCCGATAATTGAGAACAGTTTTGAACAGTCTTGTTTGCTTTTTAATTTAAATTATATGTGTTTTGTAAGGTTTACAGGTTTGAAAATTTCATTAAAAGATTTAGTTTTGATACCGTTTGTATTTCTGATACCATTTTTTTAATCACACTGTGTCCTATCTGTTATAAGTATTAATTGATGTTTTGATTTTCCATAGGTGTCACACCTCGCTCGCATGGGCGGAGCCACGGTGGATGATGCAGTCCGGCGTCTTATGCACGCTGTTTTTACTTACAGTTTGGGCTCAGAGCTCAACTGGGTTGGCAGGGGACAGAAAAGAAGCTTCAGAAACACCAGACTGCAGGAAATTTTATTCCGTAAGTAATTTTTAATACTCTGCTTCAATGTCTGCACTTCTTCAGTCACATTTCTAAGACACAATTTTGAAGAGTCAAGGCCATATTTGTAGTTATAAAGTCAGTCTTCTGGGCTGGTCAAATAAGTTCCATGTGTTTCATGTTGTACTTTCACTGTCTGTCACTTAGTATGTGACAGACATTGTGTCTATAATATTTATAATATAAACTTTACACTGTGTCTATAATATTTATAAGGCCAATGTTTTAAAATTGTTCCCAATAGGTGCTTTGAAGAGAACACCTGTAGGAAAGGAGGCAACACACCACCAATTTGCAGATGTGGTAAAGAAATGGTTGCGGTTCGCCCCTTTTAGACAAAAAGGAAGTGGACGAGGACAGCATTGGAAACATGTTGATTTCATGTGTCCCAAGTATCATAGCGCTGTGGGAGACTGTAACCAGATGAACGTGGAATCCGGCGAGGGTCAGGGTTCAATATAGTAGCATTACAAAACAGCCCATTTTATATGTGAAGGTGGACTTAGAAAATCCAAAAAAGACATGACAAGAGCGTGAAGGATTGGCTGTTGTCATAAGTAAATGATTTTGGTCCTGTTACGTAGTGTGTTACGTAGTGTTATGTAGTCTCAGTCCCAGTATTGACTACAGCCTGTGTAATAAAATATCTATCTTTTTTGCTTTCTTTACATTAAAATACACTGTTATTACTGTGTTTGTGTGGGTGGGATGGGATGGGCATAGATCTTAGTAATGGACAATGTAAAAGTTCTAATGTGTTTTAATTATTGATTTCCAGTGTGAAAACGGTTTTGTAATCAGTTAAAAATTGTTAAGAATGCCTTTTTGCATGGTTTAATGCCATAATGCTTGACAATATATTAAAACAAGCATTTATTAAGCACTACGTCACAGGTAGTGGCAGATGTATCAGTTTCTTTTTAACATTAATTACCTTGATTAATAAAATATCAAAATTTCTTTTTGAAGTTGTATTTTTTTTAAAGAGTTTAACATTCAAGAAGTCATTTCAATTGGTCTTTATGTGAGACAGATCTTTAAATAGTAATGCCGAAATTAAAAAAAATACATAATTTTAAAAAACAAAGTTATTAGACATACATAAATGTTACATGCATACATAACAAAGTTGTTTAATTACATCATGTAATTTCTATACATCTAATTTCTTTACTATCTATCTAACTAAAGTCTTTCATAATATTTCTGGTTTTCCACTGCCTTTCCGGTTCTTTCACGTTCCTTTGGTTAACATCAGTGGTTGGTTGGTCTAACAAAGACTTTTCCCGTCCAAAGACGTTCCCAGCTGCAACACGTGACGTGAAACTTAATGCACATCAACTTTTGTTTCCCTGGAGTTTGTTTTGCCGGGAGAGGTCGCATGCTTTAACACAACGATGTAATGAGTCTCGCGAAGCAGGACGAAACAGCCTCGAACAGTTATGTAGGAACATCTAAAACTTTGTTAACAGCAGATGAGCCTTTTGGAGAAACACCATTGATGCGGTTATAAATGCCTGAATGCGGTTTTGGTAACGAGAGTTCTAGTTTCGACCCGTTGAGGTAAGCCCCTTAAAACCCTGTTTGGCCAAAGTTACGTCGGGTGTTTTGTTTTCGCTCAGCGTTTGTGGCTATTGTGAAGCGTTTATCCATGTTGTGCTTAAGTCGATAGCGGTCAACTTGTTTTCCTTGTCCAAAACAGTTCAA
>JAZGTJ010004544.1:0-30506 GCA_036877575.1 Botia almorhae
TTGCACATCTGGCTGCCAAAAGATACAAATAATGTTTACACTCTTAACAATGTTTACAATCTGTTTACTGTTTACATTCTGGCTGCCAAAAATACATTCTAACATTTACACTCTTAAATGTTTACAATCTGTCAAATGTCTTGTGCTGTCTGCACTCGTTTTGCACTTGTGCACTTTATGTATATACTGTGTTTAATTTATGTAGCCCTGTATGTCTGTGATGTTCAGTGTTTGTCTTATGAAGCACCTTGTTCTGGAGAAACGTTGTTTCATTTCACTGTGTACTTGTATATGGCTGAAATGACAATAAACTCCACTTGTAAATTGTAAATTGTAATTAATAAGATAACCGTATTACAAGAAATCTTCCACTCTAATATAATTTATGATGATCGTGAATATTAAGAATATTCAAAATATCAATGGCATACATAGCACCTAACTCCAGCACAGTAAACTGAAATGAATTTTTTTTAGGTTTTGTAAATGAATTAAGCTTACAAAAGTATCTACAGTATAACAATATAGCATGCAATATAGCAAGCAAACAATTGACTTACGTTGTCATTTACTCACACAATGTCTTTGAATGTGAGCAATCAGGCAAACCTTCCAGCCAGAACTGCTTATGCAACACTACAGCTATGCTTACTCTCAGTCTCTGCCATTAACTATTCTACGGAGGCTACACCTGTGGTACTTTGCATAAACAGACTTTTGTTTTGAATATTGACATTTGACGTATTTTGTCAATACTGACATTCTGGAACAAAGTGAAAACATCAGATTCTCTTTGTGAACCTGCCGCTCTCTAAATACCTCAGTCTCTAAATACCTAAATATCTCAGCACACTAAATACCCCAAATTTCCGGAAAGAAACACAAGTGCTAACATATCTGGATTAAGTGGAAAGCTCTAAAAATAACATTAATCTTTGCTGTTGGGTCAAAGGTCATCTGTGTGGGTTGGAAACAGGAGCCGTCAATGTCTGATTCTTCTGCGTTAATCCATCGCACTGCTCACAACATCCTGCCTGCAGCAGCTGCCCGGGTTCCGATTGCAGGACAGTTCTTTAGAGTGGTATGTTGCAGGCATATGTAAACCACACTTTCTCACACTCACACACCCCTCCATACAGTCTTAGTGTGTTCCATGTCAGCTTCAACCACCACAACTTGTTGCTACCACACATGCTATCCTTAAGCGGAAGAAAGCTATCACTGACTCCCTTATAACTGAATGGTAACTGACAGTTCCAAAGTGAAAACCCCATAACTAGCCCCACTAGAGACCAATAACTTGAGGGTTTGTGATAGAAACCTGTGAGAAAGTCCATGACATCCTTAAATGAGGGCAGAGATTCTGCCTGTCATGGCTGCACTTTTCATAGTTTCCTTGTATTTACAAGGTATGGAAGTCACTATCTCTGTCATTGGATTATGATCTTCACAATGTTCACAAAATAACACATGATGGCTTTTTACACTGCAGTTAACTCTGCAGTAAACCCCGTATTACTGTAAGTTGACTTTAACCCTAGGTTATGCAGCATTTTACACTAGTATTTTTGAAACAGAGATAACATCGCTTTAAACACTAGGTTCTGCTAACTCCAAATTGTGGTGCCAAAAGAAAACCGAATAAAACAATGTTGTGATAAAATCTAACAACAAATCGTTAATTTAATCAATGCTTGCTACATTAAATATTCTTTACCTTTGTATTGTCATAGAAACATTCTTTGTTGTGTAAGCTGTTTAGTTTTAGTTTCTAAAGGAAACATTGTAAAATTGTTAAATAGTCTTTGTGGTTTTGTTGTAGTGTTTCATAGAGCAACCAAAGTGAATCTTTGTGGCGACATTTCCACAGATGGACAAGCAGGTATTTAAATAGAACACTTAATTTACATAGGCTTTTAAACATTTAAATAGGCTGAATGTATGCTCTGTTTGTGCAATCAATGTTATTAACTGTGTAAAACTATGCAAACAAGAAAGTTAACACAATGTACCTGTTGAAATCACAAATCCTGACAACCCAGGATTAATTAATAACCAAGGGTAGAGCATGAACAGTGTGGAACAATGAAGAAGATAACCCAAGATTTAAAATGAACCAGTGTAAACATTTCAAAGTAAATATATGGTAAAAAATAATGGTACCTTGCCACAGGAACATTGAAGACAATTCATGTCACAAAGAATACCAAAGCTGACTCCCTACCTCTCCCGGCAATCAGAGGAGACACCCACACCCCCAATCAAGAACTGTTTATTCCAGAAAAGTTACTAGTATCCTCGGTACAGTGGGACATTTCCACAGAAATCAACTTGGCTAACAGTCAGAATTTTCCCCCTTCTACATGCCCAGCCAATCTCATCTTCGTACCTGAACCTTTTTGCAAACGCCTAACATCCCCAGTCCATGACTCCCCTAGTTCAGGCCATCCTGGCATTACTGCCACGATAGAGCTTCTGAAGAATCGCTACTAGTGGCCTTCTCTATCCTCAGACACTGTCAATTACATTCACCAGTTGTTTGTCAGAGTTCAAAGACCCCTAGGCAACTCCCAGCTGGATTACTGCTTTACCTACGCCCCAACGCCCCTGATCTCACATTGCGATTTACTTTATAACAGATCTACCCAGCTCTCAGGGGAATACCACGATTCTTACTATAGTCAACCGGTTCTCGAAGGCCTGTCTACTCATTCCATTACCCAACTCCCTACTTCACTAGAAACCGCAGAACTGTTATGTAACAACGTCTTCAGATTTTACGGTCTACCCAAGGTCATTGTATCCGACAGAGGTCCTCAATTTACATCCAGAGTCTGGTCTGCCTTTTTCAAAAGTTTAGGGGTAAACATTAGTCTTACGTCTGGTTATCATCCCCAGTCTAATGACCAAACGGAACGCCTGAATCAAGAGGTCACAAGTTTCCTCAGATTCTACTGTCAGGAACACCAGGACGATTGGAGTAAATTTCCAATGTGGACCGAATATGCACAGAACTTTAGTGAAACCATCAACCGGCCTAACTCCCTTTAAGTGCATACTTGGATTCCAACCTCCCCTATTTGCCTGGTCCAGCGAACATACTGAACTCCCATCTGTGACTGAATGGCTACAGAGAAGCGAGGATGTATGGGATAAAGCACATACGCACCTGTTATAAGACAAACACTACAAGCTAACAATTATCGCAGACCTAGTCCTAACTACTCTTCTGGCCAATGGGTTTGGTTACCAAACAGAGATCTTCGTCTTAGGCTCCCACGCAGAAAACTCAGCCCCAGGTATGTTGGCCCATTGGGGAGAAAACGAAAAAGATTATTTTCCCTGTTTATTGTCTTTTTGCCTTTTGTGTATGATCTGGATTCTTTACAGTTTACCGATTGTTCTGCCTGTCGTTTGACTTATTTTACAGGTTTTTTTTGTTTGCTACCTGTCTTGATCTTGGACTATGTTATCGAATCTAAATGTTTGCTGCCTGCCCTGACCCACGCCTGTATTATGACTATATTGTTTGCTGTTGCTAATCTTGCCTGTGGACCACTCTAATAAACTGTGCTGCAGATGGATCCAAACCAGTCTGACTCTTTGTTACAGTGACAGGTTGATGGATACATGGTTGCATGCACAAATTAATAGTTTGATTATGTTTTTGTGTTCAGCTGTCCTAAAATTTTGATATTGATATTGATTCTGATATTTGTACCCTGTATATCAGAGTGCATTGTGGGTAATAAATTGTGAACAGTATATTGAATGCAATTGCTCACAAGGAATTTGGACAACCCTACAAAGTGGCTGACATCCCAAGTAATGTTCTGAACAGAGATTAGGGTTTGAAATCATGACAACAGGTAGATAAATAGATTTTAATCCAAAAGTCACTGCAGAACTCAATCGACACCAGGGAAAAACTGGGTAAAAGGAGAACCTTTGCTAGCTGTAATTTCTCATATATTTGAGTTTCCGCATACTCTTTATGTGCAATAGATGTTCACTTTATAATGCAAGCACGATTTCCTATACATCACTGCCACCAAAAGGAAGTTGTCCGGTACAAGCCTTTAATGCTGAGTGAGCCTTTTTCCTCTCAGAGAGGAGAGAAAATCATTTCAGCCAGGGAAATCCCAGACAGTGTCAGGGTTAGTCTTGAGGTCACATGGTGAAAATCATCTGGTGCATGTTTTTTTCTCTCTACTCCCACTTGGATTTTGGGTCTGTTTAAACCAGAGGTCTCTCAGAACCCCCAGAAGACCCCAATGCCAGTCAGATGGTATCAGCTGAAACAGAATTCTTTGTAGAAAAAACAGATTCATGTCTGGTGTACACAAAGATGGGTCTTGTATTGACATTTTACTCATGTATATATAAAAATGTGAAACATTTGTAATAGTGGTATTTAAGAATAGGGAATGGGTGATGGTATCAGTATGTGGCTGATGAATAGGTTTGCACAAATGTGTGGCCCTCTGTGTGTGAATATCTGCATGTGTTAGCCTATATCTGATAACCTCGAAGATTATCATCATTATCATCATCATCAACAGTATAACACATACATGTAGTGCAATATAAAATAAGCTAGGTTATAAATTAGTGATATGTAATAGTATAGTTTTAATATTATAGATTTTAGGATCAATGTTTATATTTATGTTTAACTTGTATGTAGCACTGTGGTCCTGCGAGACACGACATCTCGTTATACTATATGTCCACACATTTAGCATAATGACAATAAAGCTTGTCTAAGTCTAAGCATTTAATGAATTAACTAAATAATTACAGGTGACCTGTAATTCTCTATGACCAAATGTTGGTCTTCAATACAAAAACGTCCATTACAAAGGTTGTGTAGCATTATAATGCCCTCTGTTGGTAAATATGAGAACTATTTTGAGTGCCAGAATTACTGTGGCAGGAAGTTCTTTAGATGCTGTTATTTCCTTTGAATTGCACTTTAATGGCTGTTCGTTATTATTGCCATTTATTTGCTTGTTTTGATATTTACCTAAAAGAGAATACAAATGTATCAAATCTACTAAGCAACCACAGAGTGCTTTGCTGGGATTTGATAAAAATTAGATTTTGGTTTATATAAGGTTTGACAGCAGTTTAGCTATAGGCGGAGGTCCTTTTGCTAGAAAACAGGCCTAAATAAAACCACCAGGGGCCCCTAAGGGCCTGTCAAAGAGCTCTAGAGTTTCTGGATCAATCCATCCCGCATTGATTGATCAATGTTTGCCAAGGGATTAAGGGATAATAAAGTTACAACCTCTAACAGAATATGCTCTGAAAGAGATAAGTAGAACTCCATAACTCAAGGAGAAACTTTCCTTTTCATTCTTTAGTCTTATCTTCGCTTAGCTTTAACCTCAGAAGGGACAACACTGGGTCAAACCAAAACTGCAGGTACTCTTCCGCACAGCCTAACCTCTCTGCCTTTTTCATGATTCTGCTTTTACCCTCACACTCGTCTTCTGGCAAATGACAAAATATACACGCCTCTCTTATTGTCCTCTAACAAGTCTGTCTTTTCTAATAACAGAGTCGTTAGCAATCATCAAACAGGCAAAGACAACCCAAAAACAGGAAATTAGGAAGGAGAAAAGAAGGAAGCCATCATCACACAAAGCATTTAAGCACATTCTTATTACAACCATCCAGATAGCAGCAGGCCATCTTGGGATTTTATAATTTCCACCGGCATTATGCACCAGTGATCCTTTCATGTTCCGTCAGGGATCTGGGCTTGAAATTCTAATACGACCGGCAATGGGAAAAATATGCACATACATTTAGCATTTAAAATCTCCACGGGCTGAACAGAAGAGAGACGGGCACATGTCATAAGACATATTGTGTGAAGGAAGAGGCAGAGATCCCTCCATAAATGATTCAACCATTTATTTATCAGCAGTTTATGTCTGCCCCAGGCAGCTGCCATGGCAATATTAATGATTTGGCCTCGCCACATTTGAAGTGAAAAGGTCACGGCTGTTAGACTCCCCAGTTAAATCTAAGGCCTACTGTTTATTTAACGCTCTAAAGTGCTTTGAGAGGCAGGGAAGGAAGGGCGGTTTATCTTGCAGACAGAGCCAAAGAGAGAGGCAGAGAGAGTTTGACTGTTTTCATGGTGCATTGACAAAGCTCCTAAACAACTGTTATTTGGGGCTGAGGTTTGTTGTGTGTTTAACCCAGTGAGTCTGTTTTCTTAAGGTTTGGATCTATATAAAAATGAGGAATGTGAAAATTTCACACTGTTCAAAACAACACTGAATCTTATAGCTAGAATATCTGCCAGCAAAAGACATTTAATCGATCTACAGACACCTGGAACATAAACTCATAATTAATACAATAAGTTTAAAAAGTTATTTTCACTTAAGTCACTGTAAGTTGGTACATGAAATCAGTTCATGCATTTCGTCACCAGAGGGCAGAGATAGCCTGTGTGAAACTAAGCAACGTTATTAGAGACAATTAAGAGAATATCAGTGTGCTTATTCACACAGAACATTCAAGATACTATACACAATATACTATACACACTGTAGCTATGTTACCTCACTTCCTCTGTAATGTAAAGTGGACACTGTGCATGTGCACACAAGAGGACAGTTGATTACCACGCAGAAGTGTACATTTCAGATTTATCATGCAGCCTAAACAATGAATTAATAAAAAGCTTTAGGGGGAGAAGATATGAAATGGACACTTTATGCACAAGGTTTATAAAAAGTAATTGTGATCAGTAACGTAAATTCCTTTGTAAAATTTTCACTGACAGCTCAAAATACAAAGTGCAATATAGGCCTCCTAGTAAATTAAAAGGAATCACGTCAATGCCTCAAGAAATACTTAAATAAAATATTTGTTTGTGTGATCTTAATCAATTTAATATTTTTATTACTTTAATAATTAAAGAATTTCTGTAAATATGTTTTCCTAAAGGTTTAAATGATGTGATGAGTTTTCCTCAGACTCCAGGAGATGTTCCATTTGCTCATGTTTTAGTAGTTTTTTTAGACGTGAATATTTCATCTCCCTGGCAGATTTTTCTGTCTCTGTCACTCATATTTCTGTGTGTTTTTGCTCTACTGCACTCTTCATAATTAATTCTGTCAACCATAATTACATTTTCATGACAGAATTTTTAAGCGAGATGAGAAAGCAGATTATTTCCTTGATAACATTCCAATTAAATTGTTTGTGTGTCTGTTTGTTTACTTAATTAAATATTGACACAAGCAGCCAAAACTGATTAATGCTGAAAGTCCTCATTCCATTCGACACTCATGATTTTATTCAAACAGAAAACAAACATGTCAACAGATCTAAACTTGAGTCACAAACGTCAGAATGCATGCAGTTGTGTTTGTTCTGTGATGTTGGATTCCCAGACAGCCACACATTTCTACTGTCTTGCATAGCGACCACCTTGCATGTAGGTTTGTGGGAAATAACTATTGTTTAGATTTGTTTCAAGCTTGGGGAAAAATAACAATCTTTTCTAAACAGAGAGATATTTCTGTCCAGGATATGTTGTTTGGCCAGGCTCCTGGCTAGAGCAAAGTGTCTGTAATATTTCACAGTGCTTGGGGCTGTGCAATCCATACCTATTGATTAAATATCTATTTATTCTGCTATGGGCTCAGACAAACACCAAATAAAATGAGCTGGCTTCACTACAAAGCATTTAGTGGAGAGTAACCATATTCAGGGAGGAGAAGCCGATATCAACATCCTGTAAATTATTTTGGAGCAGTATAAAACACAATGGAACAGCAATGGGTTGTCAAGAAAAAAGAGATTGAATGAGAGAGAGTTCAGTTCTGGAGATGAAAAAGATACCCAGACAGCGAGAGAGATACCAGGAGGTTCAGGTATACCAAGCAGAAATAGACTGTGTTCCTCAACTCTTGATGGGGGATACCCTACCATTTATATCACAGTGATATTTCTCTCACAATCCAGGTAGCTCATTTTTATGCAGACGAATAATTAAAAGACGAACTATTAAAAGGGCCCATATTCATGCATTGATGAACTTGACATTAATATTTTAATGTTTTTCTACCTGGTTTAGCATGTTCTCTCCACAGATCATTTCAAATTTCATTTCTGTAGCACCATCGCCACATATCAATTTTAAATGTGGACTTCGGAAAAGCCTGCAAACCCTAATCCCATCCATTGTTAGTGTCATGCCGAATACCTTGTACTGTAACAGTTGAGAAATATTGAACAGATCTCAGTTTTTTCATTAATTAATAGTTATTCTAACAAACGAGAACTTGCACACAAATGAAAAGATGTGATGTTATCAGGGCTGCAGAGATCAAACATTACTGCTTTTCCTGAATTCTCACATGTTGTGAAAAAGTTTATTTCCCAAAAACACAACTCTGATCCAATCCGCATGTTGCTCGTTTAGAGTGATCCATTGTCTGACGCTAATAAGTTCTGGTCTCTTCTGTGTATGTGCATACACAAGTTGTTGGCTTGTCTCATACAGGCTTTAAATGCTTGCTGCCAGAATGCCTGACATTTGTTTGAGGATGCCGGCCCTTGCGGCTGTCATTTCATTGAGCAGTTTATTTTGCCCTATGAGCTAATGAGGTTTATTTACTTGTCAGTCCCACACTCCATTTGAGCACTGAGCTGCCTGTCTGACATATTACAGCCCTCGCTCGCAAGCAAACAAGGGACAGGCTACCCCCTTTTACACCCCCCTCCACGCAACCTATCATGGCAATAATACAGCGAAGCAACAGACAGCTAGAAAGCCTATCAAAGTCTCCCTTATTAAAACTGGCCGTGGCACATTATTAGGCCTTACAAGGGCAATCTGACCACGGCGAGAGGGTCCAACCTGAAAGCTGTCAGCTCAGAGAACATTCGCCATCCCTGATTTCTTGTAGTCCCAGCAGGTGAGGTGACCCTTCCAACCGTGTTAAATTACCCCTCCTTCAATTCAGCCCTCTTTAGACAGCCCTCACCCCATAACTATCTCACAAGACATCCACACAACCAAACAAGAGGAAAAGTGTGACATTAATAAATGAACAGAGCACTGGCATATGTGGATTAATAAATAAACAGGAAGACATAAGAAGTTGCCTTATTAGCGTAGAGTGCTGTAACTAGGGGGTGAGGAGGCCAGCTCAAGCCGTTCTGGAGGTAATGCATGTTTGCTCTGCATCACGAGGGCCACAGACAGCGACTGCATGCTGTTTCTGATCATACCTGACTATTCCCACAAAGCACATCTTCACCACCTACCTTAGACCTTATTTTTACTTTGGTTATTTCTGAGCCATTTCCCATGATTAATCATGCCAATTGAGAGTGATCTTCGACACTACAGCTCTATAATGTAATTATGTAACTACTTGTAAGCATGTGATATTGCCCACACCCCATCTAAGCTAATGAAATGGAAATGAAATTTTCCTGGCAATTAATTATTTGTCTGTATATACCCCTCCCTCAATCTCGGTATAAAACACTGTCCAGTTCGGCCTGTGAGAGACCTGGTGGAGTGAGGTGAGAAAGAGCGAGAGTGAGTTGTTCTTTTAAATCACCTTTTACATTCATATTTAACCACCTGCTTTTCTGCTCCGTGGCTTTTATTAGATGTGCTGGGGGCTGCTGCTTATAGCCGCTCTCAAAACCGGCTGGCTGAGGGAATGTAAATGTGGAATAATGTAGCAGGACCAAATTTGCATGGTCAAATGTCAAAAAAATGAGGCTTTCCCCTGAGCCTTGTCATAAAGAATAACGTAAGTGGCCTCCTCCACTGCCAGCATGCCATTATCGGTTAGTTCAAGCTGTCATCAGTGACTAGGAAAAAGGAATCGCGGTCATTATCTCAAAAAAATTGGAGGGAAATATATGCCCCCCTCTTCCACTCTTAACCTCTCTGACAAGATTTCACTATGCTCAGACATGTTATGTTGTGCATTCGATAGATGTGTGTATATGGCACCATGGATCCGCTAATGATAATAGCCACAGTAAGTGTCAGTCTCACCTGGGGCATCACAGATGTACAGAAAGTCAACAAAATATTTAAAGTAATGCTTTATTTTAGACCTATAATGGTGATAATGTGCCAGGAGGACCAATTTAAAACACATGGCAAAAATAATAAATAATAATAATTAACTGGTGGGGAAGCAGAATAGAGTGTGCTGATTATGTGTTATATGTGTATAAATAGACACAGTCAAACAATTAGATAATATGTTTAAAGGGCAGAAAATCTGTGGCAGCGAAGACAATTAGCCAGAACATGACTAACCTTGTAAAAATTTTTTTTTTTTTTACATTGAAAAAGCATGCAAGAACTTGGAGGAGAAGAAATAACAAATTATATTAAACTTGAGTTAATCAGCATATTTTAACTAGTCAACTAGTCAAAAAATTTGATTTGTTTTAGAGTGTGGTTGTTCTTTTGCCCTTGAAACAGACACTGACACATACATACCAAAAATAAACATATTGGTGCTCAAAAATATGATTTTAACTGGAGGAGTGAGTAACAAACAAGGGCTTTATGGGTCATGGGTGAAGCAAAACAAATCCATGAATTTTTAAAAATGTGGATGTTTGGGAAAGAAAACAAACAATTCAAAGCTACCCAGTCCCATTGGGAAGACAACAAATGCTATGAATAATATTCTGTGAATAAACTGAAGCAATCAAGATGGCATGACTTCACAGCGGTGAGTAAAATGAGTGTCCTTGACAGAAGGATGAAAGCATTACAGAGTCCAAAGAGATTAGCATGTTAGCACCACCTTTATAGCTATTCAGAATACCATAAAAATTAGCTTCTAAAAGAGGACACATGCTATTGGGTATGGCTGGAAAACAATTCAATTTGTTAAAATGCAACTGTTAACCAGCATGCAAGCATGCAAGACTTAGTAATTACACACACATATATGTATATTTACATATACATACAGTATACTATTTATACTTACACTGTTTACACTGCACTATATAAAAAAAATATTTGTATATTCTTATTCTTATAAAGAATAAACCAATTGCACAGTATTTTTACAGATTTGCTAAAAATGGTCATTGTAAAACTAGCTGGGTTCATTCCAATGGGTTAAAAGAGGCATTAATTTGTAAACCATGTGTGCATTTTTATGTTTTTCAAAATGTGTGAAAAAGTAAAGCTGCTATAATATATGTGATGAGCCACTGCTCTACCTGTGCTGTGCCACATTACCTAATGGACCCATAGCTGTGCTCAAGGAATGATATTCAAGGTGTCATCCAGACACACCAGCTGCACATTACCTTGACAAAATCAGGCTCTGTAAATTAGCCATCGTCTGCATTATTAAAATAACAAGGAATATTTCATTGGACCTGGCAAAAATATCTCTCCTAATTGTCCACTTTATTCAAAGTGCGTCCAGACTTCAGGAACAGTCAGTGCTCGCTTTTGGCTTGGAGATTTCTCATGTCCCATTAGGAGGAAGTGCCACTGCAGTCCAAAGTGTCCTCATTTATTTTAATAACCTGCCAAGACAGACATGAAAATGTTAGACGACTGCGACATGACAGGGAAGTAGCTTGTCAGATCTGTGCTGGAGTTTTTTTCTACAGATCTCTCGCACTCATCCTTTAAAGATAAAGAATTATTGACTAATTATCACAAGACATCTTTAGTGGTAATATTTATATGTTATTGAGTTGATCTGCTTGTATATATCTGGCAAGTTTTAAAAGCATGCAAGATAAGAGGCAAGGCCGGATGAGAACTGGCCCTTCTGGTCGAGGCCTGGCTGAGAACTGGCCCTTCTGGCCTGGCTTTTCCCAAGGTTTTTTCTCCATCTATACATCATTGGAGTTTTGGTTCCTTGCTACTGTCGCCCTGTTGGCTTGCTTTCTGGTAGACTGCTGACGTCTATCTTAGCCTAGGGTTTTGTAAATTGTAAACGTCTAATATTTTATTGTATACATTTTATGTATGTATTCTACACTAATTTGTTCTGTGTTTAATTATTATTCTCTGTTTCTTTATGTAAAACTGCTTTGAAGCAATGTAACATTGTAAAAAGCGCTATATAAATGAAATGGAATTGAATAAACTGTAAACTGTGAATCACATTCTTTCAGGAAAAGTATCTGTATTTAATGGGAATTAAATCTACATTACTGCTTCTTTATCATCTAAAACATCTTATGGGAATGTTTCTAAATATCCTGAGATTTAAATTTTTATGTCCTGTTATAGACTTTCTGTGAGTTCTGCTAATTAGCCAGTGAAGGAATAAGGCTTACAATTATCTCAAATCTTCCTGTTTGCTAAATTGTTAGATTGTTATTTAAAAAGCTTTAAAAACATTTTATGGTGACTTGTTATTCCTACTGTGACAAGGAGATGCTCTATATGGGTATTTTGAGGAAAACTCTGATGTGTGTTGAATAAAATCAAAAAATGGTATTTGGAAGCCCTCCTGTTTAATTGAATCGGGTCATCGGGCCATCGGGTGACCTGTCAAAAACACTAAACATCCCCATATGTATCTCCATACCCACTGAGGTGTAATTGTGTCATCAAGGACTTAGAAGACAAAGAGAAAAGAAATAAACAAGGCCTAATCCCACCTCAGATCTGAGTAAATAAATGCTGCTACTAATTCACACATAACTCCTGCCTCCAGGTTAGTCTGTTTTCTTAAGTTATCTGTCAGACGCTAATACCATGTATATGAGACACTTCATAGCTTGCAGAAGCTTCCCCTAATCCTCTTCCATTCTTTTAACCAGCAAACTCTCAGAGACCAATATCTATTTTCATCTGGTCAGATAAGATCTCCTAAGGATTTGAAGACGGCTGCTTGTCCATTGGCCTGGACTTTTCGCTGTGATCTAGGGCTTTAGGGAGTTCTCATTAGGCAGCAGGGCTTGGATCGAAGAACCTAGTTTTGGCTAGTGGATTTTTAATCCTTCTGTGGCCTGTGTTGAGAGCAAGAGTTATTTAGAGACTTTGATTAGCCACAGCAGTGCACTTTGATTAAGAGAACTTTAGACGATTGAGCGGTGCTCTGATTTAGGGGAGGATTGGTGTCTACACAAGCCTGAACAGAGCTGTAGATGTTGGAGGGGAAGGCTTTGTCCACAAGCTGTTCCCTCGACTGACCTTCCCTCCTTCTGAAAGCCATTGTTAGCAGAGGTGAGGGCAGAAACTTTTGATGTCTGCAGGAAGCTGATTTGTTTAGGTGGCTGTTTGCAGTCTGTAGACTGCCTTGGTCTGAGGTCATGCTAAAATCAAACATGTGTAAAGCATTGTGAAGAGGTGATTGTGTGTTTGGTTAAAGCTGCAAGTCTTAAACATTTTAAGGACAAGTAACTGAAATACATCTCCGCCAATGTGTCTGTTGCCGCTTTTGATCTAGTAAAATTAAGATATTGTAATGTAGGAGACTTTAGCGTGAGTTCCGTTTTGATGCATATCTTTAAACATAGTGTTTTAGAGCAGTGGTTCTCAAACAAATAATAAGGGAAGCATTTTTTTTACTTAACCACTGATAAATCTATTTAGTCTGCTATCATACATGTGGGTTATGTAGTTAATTGCATTATATTATTTCCTTTCACATTGTATCTCAGTGACATTGTTTGTGGTTGTAACCTACCAGTGTTAGTGAATTACCAGCTATATTTTAATGTCAATAAAGATTCTATTTGGTGAGCAGTGTTCTGTTTCATAGTGTTAGGAGTCCGGACTCTTATTTTGAAATGTTCTGTTTGTTTCTGGTTTTCACCGTTTTCACTTCCTGTGTGTAATGAGTATCACCTGGTGCACTTTGATTAGTCTGTCTATTTAAGTTCCCTGTTTGTGTGTTTAGGTTTTCAGTGATTGTTTGAATGTTGCATGTTACCTGGACCTTGGACCTTGGACCTTGGACCTTGGACCTTGGACCTTGGACCTTGGACCTTGGACCTTGGACCTTGGACCTTGGACCTTGGACCTTCTTGTATTTTGGATTCTCTTCTCTTCACGCTGCTGTTAGCATTTGTCGTTATCCCTATCACCTTTACAGTTAGTGTTAATTTTGTCTTTGTTTTTTTCTTTATTAAATATTCTTTGTTTTCTATTTCCTGTGTCGAGCTCCTCGTTTTTGCCCCGCAAACACTACCGTCCTGTAACGCATAGAATTACTCTTGTACAATACAAAATTACCCAAGTCAACCCTAATACAGTGTGAATTAACACTTGTGTAGATATTTAAAGTTTAATGTCTGTTTTTAATCTTCACAGGAAAAGAAAATGAATCCGTTTATTAAATTGGACAACTGTAATGAGTTTAAGCAACTGTTCTAAGTAAGGTCTTTCAGTAGATTAATAGCATGAATTTAATTGTGAGCAATCGAGCATTGAGTGCTCTTCATCTGTGCAGAGCTACTGCAAGTGTACAGTGTGTAATGTGTGGGGAAGCCCGTGGGATGCCAGTAAGGATAACATCTATTTCTTTGAACTGTATTTTTAATTACCATGGCTCCATGTCTTTAAGCTTCAGGGTTGCATTACCTCATGAAATCCTTATAAAGGCTAATAATCCATTGAAATAGCTCCAGAGTAGTCATCTATGAATTGAGATATATTCCTTATGTAGTACTCATCTCTAAAGAAGATGGTTTTGTAAAAAACTGCAGAGAGAAAATGATGACGAATGAGATATGTGCTGAACAATACTACTCAGTCACTGCTAGAAGCAGATTTTAGGTGATGAGTTATCTGTATACAGTACCTGCCTGGTTTTACAAATGTACTATTGGTTTTAGGCATTATGTCATTAGTGTTTGTAGTTATTTATTTATTTTTGCAAACACTTTTAAATGTTTGGATAGACACTGATATGAATAATATCACCGTATGGACAAGGAAAACATGTAGTTGTTTGAACCTCCAAACCAGTGTGACACAACATCTTTTGTTTAACTAGTGATGGGAGGGCAGCATTTTCTGTGCTATCTGGGAGTGTTTATAAAACACTTGGTGGTTCTGCAGAACATATATGTATATGTATTGATAATGCAGTGTTTTCCACAGAAGGACAACTGGTCTGTTTTGATTATACTGGCATCTGCTAAGATTCTGGCTTGCATTGACCAGGAAAAGTTGCAAAGGAGTCGATCCAGATACATAACATTCTCATTTAACGTAGACCCATCACATTATCTAGGATATAATTGTCATTCATACATGAGAATGACAGGGAAACTACAACAAACTGCTTATTTGCATTCCAAATTTCAGAATTTCTTAGAGTCACATAAAACTTGAACAAGTGCAAGCATGAATTGATTTGACGTTTAGAAATCCCACCACTTGTTTCATTAAAACACTGTTGATGATGATTCAAAGTGCATGCGAATGCTAAATATGTACTACCATCATCTAACTTTTGAGGTCATTTTTGAAAGATGCTCCTTCCTGTTTACATTGAGAACACCGGTACCTTTAAAGCTAGTTGAAAGCTTCCTGTCAAACGGAATTAATCCCTTCCCAAATGTGATCCAATCAGTAATGACATCCGATGTACCAGTAAACAAAAAACTGACAACATGGCTTTCAAAGACTGATCATGCAAATGTTACATTTTCCTGTCATCCCTTCCATATGCTCTTTAATATATGGGTGTCCTCCCTCTGGTATGCCTCGGCTTTGATATCAGAGGGGGTTACAAAATAATATCTTCTCTTTATAAAGCAATTTTATGAGGAGAGGGATTTTAAAAAATAGTCCCTCGTTATGCGCACCACAGGCCACTAGATTCTGATGTGAAAAACGCGATAGGCTTCTAAATAGCAATGCAAAATTTATGACTACAGGGCCGCTGCAGTGGCATCAGGCAGTTAGAGATGCAACTGCATGAGCACATCAAGGCTCAGGCGACCAGGGATTTGTCCTCATCTGAAAAGGGAAAGTTTCTATGGCCTGCATATGCACTGCAGCTAAAAACAGTGCCTGTGCTGTTCATGTATCTGCATTCTGTGACTGCATTTACTTCAGAAAAATTCAGGTAGTTAAAACTGAATTTACAATAAGTGTTTCAACTTCAGTTTATTGGCATTTTAAGGTAGTCATGGATTGCGCTTCTTTCTTTAAATTTTTATGATGTTCTCTCAAGACAGTGTTGCCAATTACACAGTTTTCCAATGGAATTTGGTTGCTTTTAAACTGTTGCCACAGGCTGTTTTATTAAAGGTTTGCCATATCACATAAATTATATTTGACTAAAGTGCTTATATTGAAATATTTTACTGTATTGTATACTGGTATTCAGTGATTTTCAATAAGAAATTGTGTGTAATGCATAACAACATTGTGTAAAAATGCGTAAAAACAATGTTACTCATACTTGTGTATTGCAACATTACTGATGGATCCAGTATAATTACTGTATGATCTTTTATTTTCAGTCTCTCTGCGTCTTGTAACATGCGCTTACTAACGTGATCTGGAGGAACACAATGCAAATGCTTTTTCCAGTTGGCACTACACTGTCTTATAATCGTGTTTGCTGCTCTCTCATATTTACTGACTTTAAACTACAACCTACTACAATGATATACTGTGCCCTCTATAAGTATTGGGACAGTAAAGAAAAAATGCTCTATTGTATGACTAACGAATGAATGTAAGGCAAAAGTAAAAAAAATTGTCACATATTGTTATTTGGCTGTTTCAACACATAAACATTTTACAAATTTAGATGAACAACAGTTTCATACTTCTATCTAATATGAGCCTAAGTATTGGAACAATTTGCTCCTATTTGTGTCCTGTTGCGTTATTTGTTCACACATTAAAAGCAGAGAATGTGTAGTATCAGTTCTGTCTATTGCTTCTGCACACACCTATTCGATTTACACAGAGAATGATAATTTGCAATTGTCATGCTATTATCACTTCCAAAACACGTACAATGTGTACAGGGCATATTAACTTGCTCACTTTTTTTCTTGGGCTGCTTAAAGGACTTAATAGACGAGAGCTTTAGGAGACCAGAAAGATGGTCAGCTCAGCCACAAACAAGAGCCTGTTCTTGACCATACCATCTTCTGCCTCTGTTTCTCTCTCTCTCACTCTCCTCTTCTCCATGTTGATGGGTATTGGGGCAGGCTCTTCAGATTAAACTGTCTAATGAACATGCAGGAACAGTACGGTAAGCATTGAAACATCGAAGGCAGCTTGAACTTTGACTTGCCTGCATTAGTGGTGAGGCCTTATCAGTGCAGGAGACTGCAGAGATTAGAGACTTCCTAATGAAGTGGAGGTATTGGAAAGGTTTTAGCAGTGGCAGAGTGGATTGCTTCCAACATTTTTCACTTGTTATCGCAGGTATCCAGATTGCTGTTGTGAGGGCAGGACTTAACTTAGGTACAGGTCACAAAAAATCATAGGTTAATCACTGTGTGAGTAGTTTGACCACAACTCAAGTAACAAGTAGTTTGAGCACAACAGACAGCTATCAATGATTTTGTTTAATTTGCTATATTGTAATAATTTCTGTTTGTTTTATTCTTTTTAATGACACGTGCCTCTCTTGTTTAATAAAAATCATTCAGTGTGAAAGTTACAGGAGTGTAACTTTTACACTGGTTAAAGGTTTGCCATATCACATAAATTATATTTGACTAAAATGCTTATATTGAAATATTTACTCTTATTATTATTGTATACTGGTATTCAGTGATTTTCAATAAGAAATTGTATGTAATGCATAACAACATTGTGTAAAAATGCGTAAAAACATTGTTACTCATACACCTTTGTGTATGTGTATTGCAACAGTACTGATGGATCCAGTATAATTACTGGATGATCTTTTAATTTCAGTCTCTCTGCGTCTTGTAATATGAGAAAGTGTATGATTGAGGGAGGTGTGTCGTGAGCCATATTGGAACCAGGAAAAAACAAACAAAAAAAAGACATATTTTCAAGACAGTTCAGTACAGTTTTCTTTTTTCAGCTTTGAAAAAATTATTAATCTCAGTAAATAACTGTAACGTGTCGCAGGTCTAAGGAACACAGACGAAGGAGCGGAACTAGGAACATCCAAACAAAAGGTAGCAAGGCATATACATCAAACAATCCATAAACTTAAACATAACAATAACCGACAACTAACTGAATGGAAAGGAGAACTTAAATAGGGCACATAACGAGTGGCAAACAGGTGATGACAATTAACTAAGAACTAAACAAGAACAGGAAACTGACCAAATAAGGAAAAACAGGAAGTAAACCAAAACAAAGACCAGGAAAACAAAAAGCACAACAAAACATAACTGTAACAGAACTCCCCCCTTCCGGAAGGTGCGTCCTCGCGCCATAAATGGAAAAACTAAGGAGGGAGGGGGACTTAGGTGGAAGACAAACAGAAGACCAGGGTGGAGCTGATGGAGGGAGGAGCAAAGGAGGAGACTTGGGGGACCAGGGCGGTGCTGACGGGGAGGAGCCAGGACAGAGACAGGAGGAAGACTCAGACCGTGCCATGATGGTGACCCACAGCGGAGCCGACAGAGGGAGGAGCCATGGCGGAGAAGAGGCCGAAGATCCCATGGGGCCGACCGACGGCAGCAGAGCATGAGGTGGCAGAGCCCAAGATGGAGAGCCAACAAGCCAGGGTGACCTTAGTACCTGCTGCCTAAGAACAGCTCCGCCAAGCCAAAATGTAAATCTTTATAGCGTTTATAACTTAGTAAGAATTAGAGAAGAGGATGTGTGGAAAATTGCCTTCTACACCACGTCTGGCCATAATGAGTATTTAGTCATGCCATTTTGCCATGCTTTCAGTCCCTCGGTGTTCCAGTCATTTATGAACGATGTTTTTAGAGATATGCTTGAGAAATGGGTGATCGTCTATATCGACGACATTTTGATTTATTCCAATTTGATTGATGAACACATTCAACATGTTAAAGCCATTCTTAAGCATCTCCTTGAGTATTAATTATATGTTAAGCAGGAGAAATGCGAATTTCATCGTTCCAGCACTTTATTTTTTGTGTAAATTATCAATAAAGATGGTGTGGCCATGAATGAATATAAGGTAGACTCAGTTTCCAAGTGGGTAGTTAAGGGACTACATAGATTTTTAGGCTTTGCTAATTTCTACAGGCGATTTATTAGAGGCTTTAGTTCTGTAGCTGAACCATTCACCTCTTTAACTAAACAAACTTCTAATAAATTGAAATGGTCTTCCCAAGCTGAAGTAGCCTTTCAAGAGTTAAAGAAACGGTTCACCACAGCCCCCATTCTCAAGCACCCCGACCCCGAATTACCATTCATAGTAGAGGTAGATGCCTCCAATACTGGGGTTGGTGTCATATTATCACAACGCCATGATAACCCCCCCAAACTACATCCCTGTGCCTTCTTCTCTCGCAAACTCTTTTCAGCTGAACGCAGCTACGATGTGGGTAACCAGGAATTATTGGCAATGAAGCTTGCCCTTAAAAAATGGAGACACTAGCTTGAGGGATCCTCCCACCCGTTCACCGTACTAACAGTTCACAAGAATCTGAAAAGACTTAAAAGACTTAATCCCCGACAAGCAAGGTGGGCCCTTTTTGTACTAGGTTTCAGTTCACAGTCATTATCATCCAGGCTCAAAAAATACCAAAGCTGACTCCCTCTCCCGGCAATCAGAAGAGACATGGCACTGTTTGTCAGAGCTCAAAGACCCCTAGACAACTTCCAGCTGGATTACTGCAACCATTGCCTTTGCCCCTGGTCTCATATTGCAATTGACTTTATAACAGACCTACCTAGCTCTCAGGGAAACACCACAATCCTCACGATAGTCGACCGAATTTCCGAAGGCCTGTCGGCTCATTCCACTACCCAAACTCCCTACTTCCAGCCCACCTCCTCTGTGCCACCAGAGGGAACCGTTGCCTGAGTATTAGTTTTTACATCCGGACTTCATTTCCCATAAGCCTCATGCCTAGGACTGATTAACTTCCGGTTACCACCTGTTACTTATTAGCCATCCTATTTAAACCCTCTGGTTGTGTTACTCTTTGCAAAGTCTTGTTTTGCCCTGGCGACATTACTGAGCGTTTTCCATTGTATTTGATTATCTTGTGTTTGACCTTGGACTACCTACCGTTGTTTGACTGTTTGCCGCCTACCTTGACCATTGCTTTGTTTAATGTTACTGATTGTTTGCTGCCTGCACTGATCTCTGCCTGTTATTCGTTTCTGCCTTGTTTAACCCCTAATGCTCTGTTTGCCGGTATTTGACCATTGCCTGTCTGACTACGATTAAAACACTGCAAATGGATCCACACGCCTCCTTGTCTTGTTACAGAGGTGTATATAAATATTTTCAGGCTCACCATTGTTCCATACAGGAAAGGCTGCTGGTGAAGATTTTTTTTTAATTAAACCTGGCCAATAAGTCACTACACATGATTTCATGATTCAAATTACATAAAATAATAAATTGCAGTAAATAATCAATTTCATGGGAGGAGTTAATTACAGCGTCACAGTTTATATTCTGAATATGGAAGAGTTTTGTATTGAGCTAAGCTTGTTTTGCAGTGTACATTCGGCAAGATTCCAGGATCAACAGATGCTCCTCATGATGCTGTTTTAGCTTGTCCTCTGGAGATCTCAGAATTTAATTTCTGGAGAGGAATGAGGAGAGGGCCTAATGAGACTCTCTGGCATCTCTCTTGATCTTCATTAGGTTTTTATGAGCTGTAGATCCTGAAGCTGATTTAAGCCTTTTGTGAGTTTCCGCAGAAAAACCCTCTGAGTCCACAGCCCCAGAGAGAAGAACTATAAGTGCTGTATGAATTTAGCACGAAGGCTAAAAATACCACAGGGAATATCACCGGAACAGTTTCGTTTACGGCACAATTAGGAGATGGGAAAATTTTACTCTTATTCTGTCTCACTTTTCTCACTGTTGGCATCTCACCGAGTGCATGAGTGGAGATTCATACAGCACTGAAGTAATAATCCTTCTGTGTTGTAATGCAGTTATTTGAGTGCATTAATGGATTGATAATCAGTCATGAAAAGTTTAAAAAGTTCTTTAACAGAACCCTAGGTATTTCATTTATTAGCAACTCATATATTTTTTTACAAAATTATTTTTGAGTAATAGAAAGAAAAACAAACTAGTGCGAGACAATTTAATTTATTTCACATTGAATCACCATTTTCACTTAATTGTGGGTACGTTTGTGGGTAAATGGCAAAATGCTTCTTAATCTCAACATTAATTGGATTTTAGAGTTTTGGTGATGAGGAAGACCAGTGAATACAGCCTAAACTTGTTTCCCATCACAAAACTATTGTATGCGATGATTGTTTTTGCCTTTTCTTGCGGTTGACTACATACATTTTTAAATAATTTCTTCTTTAACCAATTGGCCCCCAACATCAATTTCAAATTAATATGTTTTTTATTACTTGATTTGTCATTTTTCACAAGATGAAAAGCACTTCATAGACTGTGTTCCACTATTCTCAGTGGCTCTGAACAGAGCAACATTCTGCCTCTTAGAATGCTGGGAACACAGTCTGTATCTTCCTTGGCATTTCTCTCCCATTGTTAAGCTCTCTTTGTGAAACGGATAGCCTTTCGAACATAAGCTCCCCGCATACACACAATACCATTGTTCCTATCATCAATTACATTAATTACTAGTCAAATCCCCATTGTAGAAATGAACCGTGCTATCAGGCTCAACATCATGCAGGAGGAATTTAAAGATGTCTCACTCGTGGCCTTGTTTAAAAATCTCAAGACAATATAGGAGCACAGTGAGATTTGGTTCCTGAGCTCAGCCTGGTCGGCTTCCAGCCGCACTTAAACCCATTACAGCTATTGCTAAAATTATTTCCCCTTTCTCTTTATGCAGTGGGTGAATTTCACAGTTATCATTGCAAATAGGCACCGAGTTGAGGGTTGAGACGGGGGAGGGGGGATTAGCTGTGGTTGGTTTTTAAAGGCTGTCTCTTAATTAAAGCTTTGCCCTGGGTTTAGTTTCATTGTGTAATAGCATAAACTGTCCAGATGGGGGCAGTGCTGCCTTACTGTACCCACGATCCTTCAGCAATATGCATGTGCGTGCATATGTTCAGGATAGAGTGCTCACGTTACAGGGTGGACCTCTGTGGTTTTTGATGGATTGCAAATGATTGTCCCTGAGAACAATAGCTGCTGGAATCAGCATGTGATATTGTCATTGGCCTCTCTCTGTACAGAAACACATCTGCGTTGAAACACAAACCGCCTGAATGAGGGCAAGAGTTAGTCATAACTCAGTTAGGGTGTCCTCCTGAATGAATCTCTGCCAAATCAGCTTCATTTATAAAAATAATGGCATCAGAATCTTCCAAAAGATCTCTAAGGTAACTTAACAAAGAAGAATTCTGGGAGAGATGGTGCACAGACACTGAGTAAGAGAAATGAATAATGGCCAATGACCAGTTCTACCGACATATCCATTAGTAAGAAATATTTGCCTGATATCAAATGAATGCAAATGTTTTACAGCAACACATCTCCACCTGTATCTATAGCACTTAAGGACTGAATAAATCATAGAATAATGGATAAAATTATGATAATATGAACTAAATCTGTTACTAAAGGCTACCTAAAACAGTGTATGCTGTTGTATTGGACAGAGAACAAACAAAACTCTCTCTCTGGATAGATAGATAGATATTCTATCTTAAGATTCTGCTTAAACTAACTAGTTAAAAATAACTCTTCTGCAATACTACTAGCTGCAATACTAGTAATATTAAAGTTGTAAAACACAAAACTGCTAATACTGTAATTTTCATTAATTTTACAGTAATGTTAGCTCTCTTAGTCTTATAATTGTGACTAATGCACAGATACTCTAATGTCTACATGTGTATATCTGTCCCACCACACCCAAAACACCTGCCAAGTTATGCCGGACATGCAAACAATCACACATACAAAAGTAACGGATCGCACACCCTCATTGTGACAGGAGCAGGTATGTAGCGTTTCTCAGTTTCATGAGGGAACTTACAACTTTTCAGTGGATTCCTCTCTAGCACTTTCTTCCAGCTTTCTCCTCACAGATCCACACACACACTTTTTCGTCTTCTCTTGCTCAGTGGTGGCACACAGTTTTGACAATAGCTATTTCCTGTTCTGCGCTGGTGCTGAGAGTCAGCTTACTGGCAGCTAGGGAAGGGTCAAAAGAGTTTTCAAGATGGTGTTTTCCTTTGTGTTAAGAGCAGCAGTGTGTAAGAGCTGAACAAGTTTGGATGTGTGTGTTCGAAAGAGCTGCTGTGTAAGCCAATCCTACTTCTCCCTCGATGTACAGAAAGGACTGTAATGAGATCAGGCGTGTCATTACTGTTATTGATGTTCGCTCTGACACAGGAAGATATACGCCATAATTATGGTGCTGGGAAGTGATTGTGTGTGTATGTGTGTGGCAGATTAAGGACTAAGCTGACAGACACACACTCTGAAGGGCCTGCATCTGGAGCCTTGTAGAGCAGGGCCCAACGTGAGGGTGCGCTGTGTTTGACTGAGCCACTTGTGTGCGCGTGGGCAGGTGCGTGGTGAGTGATTGCGAGCAAGTACAGAAAGGATCAGTAGATTTCGGCATCAGTCAATGTCTGCATCAGGGCCTCAGACTGGATATGTCTCTCTCCCTCTCTTTCTCACTCTCTTTCTCTTTTCGTCACTCAAATATCTCTCTTCAAGGAGGTGTCTGTTGTGAGTGTGTGGATATGAATCACTTAAAACAAGAGTATAGCTGCTGCTGAAGAGGAGATTGTGAGAACCAGAGTGAAAGCCACTCATGGTAGTCTCGGTTACGACAAAATTCTTACAACCTCTTTTAACTGCATCACAACAGTTTTTGCGTGTGGCCCAGCAGAGCTGTTTTCTGCTTTTCAAACATGCTTCCTGTGAGATCAACATCAACTCCACAACACACAGTCTTTCGCTCACAAGTAGTAGATTTAGAGTCACAGTCAAGTCTGAAATCTTCGAAGGCTAAGTCTAATACCCTGTCCTAAACCAGCTGTAGGAAGGAATCGTCTCCATCTAAGTTTTTATCTCAACTAGCTATGGCAGGTAAAAGGTGATGGGTATGATTAGTTAGGTAGCCCGGACCACACTGAAATTTTATTGGTCCAAAATCTTTCCCTTTATAGTTGTTTATTAAACACTGAATCTTTTGATTAGTTGTGATTGTGTCTGCGTTACGCAGCAGTTTTGTGTTTAGTATTGCCATGCAAATTGCTTGTCACTAGAAATTTGGTTATGAGTTAAGTAATAAGTGACAAAGTGATGTTAATATTATCAGTTCAATTACTCAAATAGTTTTTCTTCAGGTGGCAAAAATCATACCGCCTGAAAACTTAAATGTATTTTTTGTTCATTTCAACTTAATACAAAATGTATCTGTTTTCTACATTGTAAAAAATGAGCAATTATGTATTTCCCAGTTAATACAGTAAAGAGGGAATTCTTCCTCAAAACCATTCCCTTGGTATTTTATGCATTGCACAGCATTGTTGTGCAAATGACTGCATAAAAATTCCAAAATGACGGAACAATTCCTGGCAGTATTTCTTGTATTACACTTCTTGTGTACATAGATTTGTGTTTTTCAAAAGTCTCTAAACTGAAGTCAGTTTTGAAAAGTCAAAGCTGTTTTGTAAGTGTAATCTAAGTTTCAGTCTTGCGCTCAAGTTTCCATCTCTGATATTGTTACAGCTAGAAAAATGTTTAAAAAACACATTTGTAAACAGGGACAGTGGCAAACATAGGTTGAGTAGCTTCATCTCACATGCCTGTGCCCCCGACTGCCCTCTGCAGTTGTGTGACAGTGGACATGGCAGGTAGGTGTTGACCCCATGACCTCAACTCAGAGCCGCAGACAGGAGCCATGTTAAGAGAAAGGGTTCGGGGAATGATGGGGATTTTGGGGATGGGTTTCTAAGCTTTACAGTGAATGATGGCTGTTGGATGCAAAATTACATCCAGTCTTATTTTGACGCTGAGCAGGCAGAGGTCTGCTTTGAGTAAGTCCAGTTTACCTCAACTGTCAAGAGGTGTCATAAAGGCATTGTTATTTCTTAAACCGGACTTAGTTTCACCAACTTAGTTCACGGTTCATAAAGTGCACAATAAAAATGCACAGTATTGTCATCATTATGTTACTGGCAACAACAGTACTTCCTGTTATTATATTTTTAACTTACTATACATTTTTAGAAACCTTTTAGACCTCTACCTTTACTCTAAAACTTCTTGTGTGCCATGCAGATTTGAATTGAGAATTCCATTTCATTTCCTAAATTTAACAATATTCATATAACTGCTGTAATTGTTTTATTATTTTATTATTATGTTACTCTACATTCATTTTCTGAATGTGAGTAACATTCATAATAATTGGTGTACTTCCAGAAATATTGCATAATGTTAATAATCAATATCTGAAATGTCACCTAAATATAACTTTAAATCTATTTGTTAATATCATGGAAGATGGTGGAACAACACTTATTTCTCACAATGCTTCATAGAACATACAGTTGGAGCCAAAGAACATGACTACAAGAAATATTTTCAAGATTAAGGTTCTTTTGTTGCAAAACTTGAGTTTAACTAATGAAATTCCTGTTGTCTGATTTTTTAAAAATTGCAGATCGGTATAATTCCCTGTCCTGTCATTGCCATTATTGGGGCATTGGGTATTTTTTTTTTATTCCAATTATTTGGCTGTTTTTAAGATGTTTTTTCTCTCCAAAAAGAGATTTAAATAAAACTTTGCATGAACAACCAGTGCTTTGATATTTGATACCCAGTCCTGTTCCGTTATAAAATAAATACGGGGCAGTTAGTGGAATTGAAATGTATTGATGGGGACTGTGGGCGCCAAACCTTCACGTTCAGAGTACAGCGTCTGCTATTGAGCCAGAATGCTCTACCCCATCTGACTCCTTACAAGCTACTCAGTTATGTCTATGAGTCTGAATAGAGAGGGTTTGTGCATGGAACGCATGCTATCTTGTGATAAGGGACACTTACAATAGTAGTGAAAGTACAGAAGCACCCTGGAAAACCAGTCAGAGGCATTTAAGGATCTGGGGTTTGGATTGAACTCTAAAGACCTTTATCATCTTTGAAAGGAATAATTCAACCCAAAATGACAATTCTGTCATCATTTACTAGTTCAACAATTAAAGTAGTTGTAATGAAAGTGGACTCCCAAGTGCCAATAAGCACAAAAAAGCACCATAAAATAGTAAGTAATTTATATTGTTTGTGTACCACATTCAAATACTTCTCAAGTGACAAATTTCCTTGGTTCTTGATTGGTTGACTAATTTCAACGTGGCAAGTCTGAAAAACGTGACTGCAAATTACATTCAAAAGCTACTGAGAAGGGGATTTTTATACTGTTTTGGCACTTTTATTAATATGTGTCAGAAAATTCTCATCAACTCAAGGTTCTGGAGAACATAATTTACTGCCAGGTCAAAGCTTTGATGAGCTGGACACTAATTTAAACTGATTTAAATATTGGGCTATCATGCTTTTATACATTCAGTGTCTCAGCCCTGTAACAAGCTGTTGTATCTGGTTACTGTTTTTTTTAACCCATGTAAGTCTGGTGACTGTGTTGCTTTTAAATTTTGGGTTGTCAGTTCTAACACCGCCCACCTTTGTCCAGATTTCAGCTGGATCAACAGCAAAATGAACAAAAATCTACAAGCACCAAACTACTATAAGAAACCTCATTCCTTTCTCACATTCACAATAACACACTGAGTTCCCCTGAGCTATACATTACAGTTCATTTATGACTTGGTTAAATATATATGTAGGTGCTTGCTGCGTCGGGCTTTGTGGCTTTGGTATGATGGCCTGGAGGTGATTTATTATGTTAAAGCAGGTAGACGTTGACCTTCCTTTAATTAACACTGATGGAGATAAAGGTGATCACACAAACGATGAAGATGGATTCGCGCACATAAATCATCAGCCGGCTGTTGAGAACAGTGAAGGTACAGGAATAACCTTGGGGTTCACAGGTTAAATGAGCATTCACAGAGGAGCATGGATCATCACTTATACCGACAGCAGCCATTGTAATCTACCTCACCGTGTTTACCTTTGTTTATTAATTTAAAGCCTTCTATTTGCTTCCACTTTTTTTCCCATAGTTCTCGGCAGTGGGCTTTGTTAAACAATGGCATTGTTTCTGCATTTCTACAATGAAGCAGTGTACAACTTATGGCCTATACCTTCAAGACAAGTACCAACTATTTACATATCAAACATTAATTTCTGATTTGATGTTCCTTAGCACTGTACAGTTCCAGCTTAACAAATAGGATTAGGTGATGGCCCAAGGTCATTGTGGGAAAGTTTTGGGATAGCTCTAACTGGACTCTCACTCTAACCGCACAGTTTTTAAATTATTGCGTTTCTTGCAAACATATTATTATAGACGTTAAAATTTTTTAAAAGTTATTACTCAGCTAGTAATATTTTGCAACATATTTTATCATTTTACAGAAAAGGTGTTTATGAATTTATAGCTGTCATGAAATTACATTGTAACTGTAAAATTTGCATCAAACCTAAATGATTGATTCACTTTTTCAAATGTATATTATATATTCAAAGCTATATATACAGTATATATATGGTATGTTGCTGTAAAAAAAAAAATTTATGGTGGGACAGGTACAAAATTCAAATACAGGTGCAAATTTTCCACTCACTTATTTCTTGCTCTTTCAGACCCAAGTTTTTAATTATTACTGCATGCTGTCACATTACCACCCTTTAAAGTGTTTGCAGAGAACACTTTAGCCACACTTCATTACCTAATATCGTCTATTTAACACTTTCTCTCCTAACTCAATGTTTATAGTCTGGCCAGAGGCGAGAGGTAAGTTATGATGTTAAACCAGAGTTTAAAATTAACATGGTTGCTAGGTTAATAAATTATACATGATTTAAAAATTGATAGTGCATGAAGGGCAATGGGACAGTTTGCAGTTTTCCACTTAATGTATTAAAACATTCCAATAAAACTCTAATTTGTTACAACTGTCAGAAAAAAACAAACGCATCAAACTAAACTGTTTACGCGTGTCAATGCGTAAGCACACTGTAAATGATAATAATAACCTCTTTTGGTTCAAATAAATAATTGACCATTTTTTATTTATGCACAGGACACAAACAAGAGCGTGAAATATTATTCTGATTTGGTCTGTGTGTGTACGCTAATGAGTGCAACATACACCCTTCCGTGCAATACCATCACCAACCAATGTGTCATTTTGCCTCTCTTGACATTTTCATGGCTTAAAATGATTCATGCATTTTAAGTGTTGTCCCCCCCCCTTTCTATGACAAATTCATAAATAATGTATTTATTTATCATGAAAATCTGTTTTGAAATTAAAGACTACCACACTTCAAAGACAGGAAACCTTTGATATGTTAGATTCTCTTAGAATATCAGATTGATTTATTCAATTTATGCAAAAACACCTCTGTGATTATAAAGGTGGCATTTGAATATGTTTGAGTAAACTAAATTATATAATAAGAATGGTTGCTAGCTATACCATTAAAGAAACCAGCCCAATTCTCAGTTTTAATTAGCCATTTTGGTGTGTATAGCTCAAGAAGTGCTCATGTATGCCACCTTCTCACTTCTTCTTGCCTTCTTGATATCCAAGTTCAGAGGTGTCTTTAGGGAATAAGGCTGTTCTTTTAACTTTTCTGTTCAAAACATCCATAAATTAAATATTGCTGCATGCCATACACACACACACACATACACAGAAGCTGGGGGTGGGATGGAGAAATCATAATTCATTAAACACTGGGCTCTGACTAAAGGTTTAATATTATCAAAGGTGTGCAATATATTTAATTTCAATAACAATCAGTGCTTGTAAATGGCTGTACTAATATAGCTTTGTTACAATTACAAGATATTGCAAGATAAACAAGGCTTAATGAATTTCTAATACATTCTAATATGTTTGACTGACATTCAAAACTGAAACATCATTACACTTGTTTCTATAGCTTTAGCCCTATTGATTGCAGGTTACAGAACATTGTGCAAAAATACAGGATTAGTATGTTTTAGATAATATGCATGAAATATGCAGGATTTGTAATGTTGATTTCATAAAATTAGCTCTCAAATGCAAATGTGTGTTCTTTCAAGCTATTTTTTTGGCAGAATTTGAAGTCTATTAGATTTCAATCAAATGGGACTATAGCTTTTGGGACTAAAGGCCCATAATAATTAAGTACAATATGATACTGCATATTGTTTAGAATTTATAAAATTTATAAATTTATAAAAAATGTATAAAAATCATAGTTTTAATTTAATCAACCAAAACAGAAGACAAACTAAAATCAATACTGGTGGGTTACATGTAGCACATATATTCTGTAGTATACAGGCTTATGTTACACAAAAAAATGCTCACATTCATAATTATAGGATTTAGATCTATTATTTAAATGTTTTAAATGGTATTTTTCTACAAATGTACACACCCTGAAATCTGTTTAAATATTTTGGGTACAAATGTACTGTACCCCTGGTTGGAAATGATTGGTCTACATGATAAGCACATCTTTTCAAAGAGTTCTTGCTGTTGCAACTTCAGGTTCGTGACATTGATATGATGCACAAACATTTAGTCATGCAGTACCATTGTAGTAATGTAAATTTGCCATTTCTTCCCATTTAAAACCCAGTTACACTACATTCATCCAGCTACAGCCGAAGTGAGCAAATTCCTGCAGGTGCAGAGATGGGCATAAATACATAGAAATGTATTTAAAATAAAAATACAAAATACTGAGTGGAAAAATGTATTTAAATACAAATACAAAATACTGTGTAAAAAATGTATTTAAATACAAATACAGTATTTTGTATTTTTAAAATACACAAAATACATGTGAAATTGGCCATCAATTGCAGGCATCCCTATTAGGCTGAAATATATATGGACATATTCTGAATGTACAACAAAAACATTTAGATGTGTACTACTGATTAGAAATTATCTTCCCTTCCCCTGCCCTGTAGGAAAAACAAAACTAATATTTTTTCCCCCAAACATCTTTTATTACGTTTTATCACCATCATGACTTCAACTTGGTAACAAGAACTCAATAACACAAAGTCAATTATATAACTGATCACGTGCATGAGTGTTAAGGCTCTTGATATATCAGGAAGACAAAACGCGCACACGCTCAGAAAATCCACAATCATTTCGACACCAGCAAAGACACACGGTGCATCTGGTAGGGCATCCAAGCCATCACCAACTACAGGACAACATCACCTGCCTGTGACAGTGATGCCTCCCTCCCAGATGCGCTGAACAACTTCTACGCTCGGTTCGAGGC